>JAOEGS010000362.1:0-43030 GCA_025447755.1 Corythornis vintsioides
CACCATCATGAGGATGCCATCAGGTTTGGAAAGGAGGACACCTTCTTTCCTTCTACCCTGGGATTGACCTGGAGCTCAGCCCTACTCTAACCAGTTCCACACCACGCTAAGACAGGGAACCACACCAGCAAACCCCAGCAGCAACTTATTCACACAAGTCTCCAGAGGATCCTTACCTGACTCCTCACACAGGTAGGAATAAAACCCTTCTGCTTTCAGCATGATGAGGAGGGACCCCCAGCCCAGCAGGACAGCAGAGAAGAGCAGGTTCTCAATGATGGCTGTGGATGCCATCCACCAGCGCCGCCGATGGGCGGTAGCGAGCGTGGGTGCCATTGCTGCCTTGGGAGCTTGGCCTCAGCTAGAGTCTCAACCTGCAAGGACCAGAACAACATCCATTGAGTCCACAGAGCACAGCACATGCTACTCAGGCTGCAAAAAAAACCAAAACAACAACCCAGAGCTTAAGAAAACATCTCTCTGCTGGAAACGCAAGCAAACCTGCCTGCTAAATGTAAGGCACTCAAGTGTAAAACTTGGTTTTGCAGGTACCAGCTTGCCAAGTTACCTGGAGGGATGTGGGAGCACAGGTGCCCTTGGAGCAGCCCCTCCAGTGCACACAGCACACGACAGAGGAAAGCTCAAGGACTTCGTTCCACTTCTCGAGCAACAGGTATGAAAATGCAGCAAACCAAAACCAGTTGCCTGGAGCCCACTCCCCCCATCACCTGCACGGGGTAGGAGGCCCTTTGGTAAGGCAGTGGGAAAAAATGTGCCAGAGCAGGAGGCTTCATCCAGCATCTGACTGGCTTCAGCCAGTCTCCTGTCCACTTTCAGGCAGAGGCTGGGACTGCAGACCCAGCCCCACAGTCCTAACAGTGGCTTTAGTGACCCCCTAGGTCTGCTTTGCCCCATGCAGGAGCACAGATCTGCTCTGAAAGGTGAGCATGGGTTCTGTATGTACCATGGATCCTGTTTATGCAGCTTATACCACACATTCTGCTAACTGCTGGACCACCCAGCTGGGAGACAAGGTGGGACACATCCTGCCCAGCCCTAGCTGTGCCAACAGCCAGGGACAGTGGCCAGGACAGCCCATGGCACATGCTGCTGCACCTTGGTGTGCTGGCATCCGTGGGCTGCCCCACAGAGATGCTGCAGCCTGATTAACTGTCTCCAGCTCCACCAGCCCCAGAGACCCATGCAAGTGCCCAGCAGGACTGGAAGCAGACCTGGCCAGGAAGCGGTTGTTCTGGGGAGCCCTGAGGTGCACAGCAGCACAGCCACCCCTGGGTCATAAGGCAGGTGGCCATTTTAGACACATTGAGCCTTTCCCCTTTTCCTGTGAGGCATATGGGGAAATCGGCCAGCTATACACCACAGCCCAAAACAGTTTCTTAGGGCTTTCCATAGGGCAGAGACCCCAGGCCTGACTTGCCCTGAAGGAGTTGGGGGTCTGATCCAGATCCCTGCACGGCTGCCAGGATGGCAGGGACACCCTCAGGCCACAGCAGCTGATGCAAGGATCCCTGCCCCAGGACACCACCCAAAACACCTACCTACCCACAGCACAGGCCCCCAGCACAGCCCAAGACACATTTCCTCCACCACCATCACCTCCTCTTCCTCACCCCTGCCCCCACATTCCCCCTCCCCAGTCCCACATGCCCTTTCTCAGCACAGAGATCCTCTCATGGCAAAAGGTGCAGCCTGCTCTTTCTCGTACCAGTCACCCCTCCATGCACCCCATTCCTCCCTAACACACCCCACTCCCTACCCACACCCCCACACACAAGCTGCACTCCCTTCATCGAACCCCCAACGCACCCAGCTCTCCCAGAACAGCCCTGCTGCATCCTTCTCCCTCCTTCCCCGACCAGCGCACCCTGCTCCCCACCCACAAATCATGTCCCCGGCTCTCCCCCATCAACCCCCTCTTCCTCCCACACATGCCACTCCCATGCACGAATCCCCCTATGTACCCCCCGTCTCCCCCTGACCCCAAACACCCCCTTTTCCCCTCCGACACACTCCCTCTCCACACCACCACCCTGGGGCACCCCGCCGCCCCCCTCCGATGCAAATCCCACCCCGCGCAAACCTCACCCCACTCTTTCCCCCTTCCCCCATACAAACCCCACCCCGCACAGCACCCCACTCCTGCACCCCACGCGAACCGTCAGCTCTCATCCCGCTCCTTCCCCTCCACAAACCCCCACATCCCGCTCCCCGGGGCCGTGCCCACCGCTCACCCTCCGCCGCACCCCCCGCTCCGCGCCGCCGCCGCCGCCGCGCTCCCACCCGGGGTTTTTATCCGTCCTCCGGAGCAAACAGGAGACGCCGCTGATTGGCCGCCGCCCTGGCCAATGGCAACGCGCGCCGCTGCCGCCGGGGCACGTGCCGAGCCCGTACCCTCCCCCCGGTACCCCTCCCGGTACCCCTCGGTACCCCCACCCGCTACCCCCATCCCGTTATCCCTCCCCTCTACCCTCTCCGGTGCCCTCTGCCGGTACCCCCGCCAAGTACCTCCCCGCACCGGGCTGCCCCAGGGCTCTCCCGGGACGACCGGACACAACCGCGGTTGTTGCGCTCCGGGGCTGAGCAGGGTGCGGGAGGGGAGACGAGAACACCCCTCGGTGGGGACGCTGAAACGCACAAACAGTCGCCCACGCGCGCGCACACGCACGCCGCACTCTCCCCGCACCAACGGGGACAGCGACACTCGGGAGGTGCTGGGACTCGCCGCTTTCCAGGGAGGAAAACGGGAGGAGATGCCGGGCGCGGCGGAGCGGGATGAGGCACCCGCCGGCCCGCCCGCTCCACCTCCCGGCACAGCGCGGTCCCGCAGGGGCAGCGGGAAATTCCTTGCGGGGTTTGGAGCCGGTTGCTGCCGGTCTCCGCCGGCCCCGAGCGGCAACCGGGAGAGCCGCAGCGCGCTCAGCATGGAACGGCTTCTGCTCGAACAGCTGCAGAGCCGAGCACACGGAGCCAGTCCGGTAACAGCACCCCAGTTACCTCCGGGTTCCGGATCCATCCCATCCCGAGCAGGGAGCAGAGGTGTCCTCCCATTCAAAGACCATTTTGGGAGCAGGCACCAAACCCACAGCCCGGGGCTGATGGCTGGACTGGGGGGAACAGCCCCCAGAGCCCCTGCCCGTGAGCACTGGCAGCTGTTTCGTGAAATAAAATTCATGGAAGCCATGAGAGCAGCTCCCTGGCTGAGCTCACCAGAGCTCTGCCCTCTTTTCACAGTACGTTCTGTTCCGAGTTGTTCCTCTGAGGGGTTTCTAGTCCTCATTTCACTCACCAGTGATGTCCTGCGCCAGTGGAGGTGGCCATACACCCCTAGAAAGCAGGGCAGGGGATTTTTTTTTCTTGGCTGTAGGAAATGAAATTGGTGTTTGTGGCAAGTAAACATCCCTGAGGTGCTCAGCAGAAGTTGAGGGCCCAGATGGGTGGGTGGATGGATGGATGGATGGATGGATGGATGGATGGATGGATGGATGGATGTGCAACCACAGCTGCACTGGGCCCTGTGCTACAAGGACACTGATTGGCTGGAGCATGGCCAGAGAAGGGCAGTGAAGCCAGGGAAAGGTCTATAGCACAAGTGGGGTTGCAGGCTGCCCAGGGCAGGGGTGGAGTCGTCATCCCTAGAGGGGTTTCCAAGCCATGGAGATGTGGTGCTGAGGGACCTGTGTTAATGGTGCCCTGGCAGGGCTGGGCTATTGTTTGGGCTTGATGATCCTTAAAGGTCTTTTCCAATCACACTGATGTGATGGTTCCACGATTCTGTGATCCCTGAGAAAAGGGCCAGGCTGTGGCGGGTGGGGAGAGGAAACTCCTCAGCTCTGGGCTAAAGGTCAAACGTTGCAACAGCTGGAAAGTGCATTGAAGCCCAAAGCAAACAAACAAGAAAAAGCCCAAAGAAAACAAGGCAGCCTGGGTCGGTGCTGTGTTTTTAGCAGAGGCAGAGGAAGGCTGAGGGTGACACGAGGCCCCAGGAGACCTCAGCACCCAGACATGGTGGCTATGTCCAAGAAACACAAACTGTGATGGGAAATAACACGAGGAGGGCTCGGAGGCTGTCTGGGGACACGGGAACCCTTGGCTACAGTGAGAACATGGGGGAGCTCAGTTTTCCTATCCTAGAAGGAGAAAAGAAGCTATCAGGTGATCTACTGCCATCTATAAATACACCCGGGGATTGAGTAAACATCATGGGGAGAAGCAAAATAAAGTGAAGCTGAAGATCAGCACTGGCACAAAGACACATTCACAGAAACGGGCCAGGAATGAGTTCAGGCTGGGAGGGAGGTGACAGCTCCTGCCTGGCCACCCAGGGTTCCTCAGCAGGCTCAGATGAAGCCACTGTGGTCCTCCTCAAAGGCAGAGCTTTGAAAAGGAGATGACAAGGCTGCGACAACGGGGGACAGACCCCTGTGCCCATGGGGGACAGACTCTTGTGGCCATGGGGGGACTGCTCGAACCTCTGTTCCTACCTTTGCAAGGCCAAGAGCTGCCCCAGCAGAGAGCACGGACACCTCTGCTTGCAGAGAGAACCTGCACATCCAGCCGCTTCCCACTGCCTGCCTTCAAATCACTGCAGCCCGCTTTGGAAACCGCAGAGACCCGGCACTAGAAAACATTAACCCTTCCCTCACCCGCCAGCTCGCCAGACCTCCCGCATCCAGCATTAGGACGACCGCAAAGCCGGACTAAAGCATCCTTAACAAGAAGGCAGCAGCGCAACCCCGCTGCAGGCGTGTGCATGGGCAGCCAGGCGCTGAAAATCCACCGCTTGTTTTCCTTGCACCGCCCAGCCCGGCTGAAGGTGCTTCATCTCCGAGCAGGGGAAAAAAACATCCTGCCCCACATCTCAGCCCGCAAGCACGAAAGGTTCTCGCAGCGGCAGCAGCGGCAGCAGCAGCTTCTTCAGTGCCGGGGAAGGCTGGCAGGCTGTTGTCAGCTCTTTACAGGCTGTACCCAGGGCGAACCAGCTCACGTGATGTTCACTTCTGGCACAAAGCTGCTTGGCTCACAGGCTGAAAATATCCAACCGATTAGGGAAAAAATGGCTGCTCATAAATCAAATGTGGGACTGTCCCTACCACTGCAAGCAAATAGTGTTAAAACCCAACTCTGTGCAGAACAGAAGTCTGGCCAGGCTGCTGCTCTGGGCTGCCCAGGAGCAGCATTTTCATTTGGACAGCAGAATATTTAATGGTAAACAGAATCATAGAATCATAGAATGCATTGGGTTGGAAGAGACTTTTAAAGGTCATCTAGTCCAACTCCCCTGCAGTGAGCAGGGACTTCTGCAGCTAGAGCAGGTTGCCCAGAGCCCCATCAAACCTGACCTTGAATGTCTCCAGGAATGGGGCCTCAATCATCTCCCTAGGCAACCTGTTCCAGCACCCTCCTAGTAAAGACCTTCTTCCTAACGCCCAGTCTAAATCTACCCTGCTCTAGTTCAAAACCATTGCCCATTGTCCTATTGCTACAAGCCCTTGTAAACAGCCCCTTCCCAGCCTTCTTGTAGTGTCCTTCGGGCATTGAAAGGCTGCTCTGAGGTCTCCAGGCTTAACAATCCCAACTCAGCCTGGCCTCACAGGAAAGGTGCTCCAGAGCTTTGACCATTGTTGTGTCCCTCCTCCAGACCACTCCATCATATTCATGTCCTTCTTGTGCCAAGCTGGACACAGAGCTCCAGGTGAGGTGTCCAACTCACTCATGCTGCCCGAGGTCCTCTGAGATGCTGCAGCACCTTCATCACATCTCAGCCACCACAGAGACGTGTTGCTGCAGCAGGAACGAGGTCTGGGAGGTGGCAGAGGCTCATGGCACCCATGGAAATGCCACTGTCCCTGCAGCTTTCGTCCTTATCAGGGCCAGCACAGTGCTGGGTGCACAGGTTGTAGTTCACAGCCCAGCTGCCACGTTTGCTCTTGCACAACTGCAGCTCAGTATCACGTGGAGTTTAAAAGGCTGTTGATAAACCCCATGCTGTGCCACGAGCCTTTTCATGTGCTACACACTGTACATGGAAACGAAGGCAGGGAGAGCCTGCCACGAGAACCAGAACCACACAGCTAAACCCCTGCAGCCCCAGATACCCTTCGGGTTAAGCAGCTAAAATTAATTTTTGCCGAAGCTGTCCCAGGCAGTGTGTGACAAGCTGCCTGTGCCAGCACATCATCTCTCCCCAGCCCAGCTCCACAACATAATCCCCCCAGCCAGAAGCACCTTTATAAGCAAGAGGCTCCCAGTAGCATTACTGGAGCCCCAGCTTCAGGCAAAGAGAAAAGCCAATGAGGTAAAAGCTGATAGGGTGAAATGGTTTTCACCTGTGTGTTTCCCAGTTGAATCCCCAGCAGCCCCAGTCCCTTTTACAAGGACACATATCCCGAAGCCCAGTGGCAACAGGGACCTGAAGGCACCACTGCTACATCCAGAGCACTGCTGTCCCTCTGGGTTGTGGCAGACTGGGGGCATACAGGGCAGGGGAGAGCAGAAAACAGCCCTGAAGCACCACAACCCCATGGAGCTGCCACCACTGTGTCTCTCGGCATCACCTGTCCTGCTGGCTGTGCCAGCCAGGGAGGGTCCACACCAGCAGTGTGGTGCAGAGGAAAGGAGTTCCATTGCAAGGCTTGATGCTTCTCCAGTTCACAGCTCAGAGAGGCACCTTGGCTGCCCCCACGCTGGGGTTGGAGGAACCTCGTGGGCTCCCCCTGCCCCAGCTCAGCTGGTGTGGCTCAGGTGGCTGCAGGGGTGGCCGGCAGCTCTTTGCCCGGGCTGGAGGGCGAGTCGGCGCTGGTCACGTTCTCATATTTTGGCTCTTCCTCTGGGGCAGCTGGTCCCTTTATTTCCAGGCTGAGGACAAACTCAGGATTTTTGCCCCTCTCTGTGGCACCTACAGCACTGCTGGCACCATCCTGGGTCCCAGTGCTTTTTGGCAAGGGGGATGCGAGAAAGAAGGACTGTCTCTTCCCAGGGAGATGCTGGTGCTTGCCAGGGGACGGCTCATCAGGAGTCCCTGGGACACTTTCCCTCTGCTTGCAACTATTCACTGAGTCTCTGTGCTGTGCCAGGGCTCGGCGGGGTGGTTTCTGGATGGCCTCGATGCTCTTTATCACCTTGGGCTCCTCCTTTGCAGTCCATTTGCCCTTCTGCAAGCTGCCCAGCCGCTTGAGCATGGCCTGGACTGGTCCCTCACCAGCTCCCTCTGCCTTGGGGTCCTGCCCGGTTGTTCCTACCATCATGTAGATGGTTGTGACATTTGGCTCCTTCCCCTTCGCCTCCCAGCTGCTGGATTTTGCAGCTGCTTCCAGTGCCTCCACTCGCTGGGCCACATGCCTGGTGCTGGAGACCACCCGTCGACGTCCCCCTGGGGTGGCCCGGGGTGACGGCCGGTGGCTTTCCTCCCCCTTGCTGAGAGGCTCAGGGCTCTCGTAGCAATTGCTGGCTGGTCGTTCAGTGGGTGGTTCAGCTGCTGGGTCCCCTAGCTTGGATGGGCCCCATGATGGGGTCTTGGGCTTCCATCCTGGGCTGGGGGTCTCTGTTGCCGCAAATTTTGTCCCCTCAGCAAAAGACACCGACGGCCGCTTGGCCTTGGCAATGCTGGAGGTACGAGGGATGTCAAAGGGCTCCGAGACGTCCTCAGAGTCAAAGGCAGATGGATCTGGGAGCACCTCACTATGGGGGGACGTCCCATCCTGCAGTTCGGCCCCCCCCAGCAGTGGGATGCCTGTGGGAGAAAGGGACAAGAGTTAGGGCTGCTGGAGCTATCCCCCTGCCCAGGGACATTGGGACAGGGACTGATGCAACAGGATTGTCCGCGGGGGGGCGTTTCCCTGAGAGAAGGTTGCAAAACGGGGCTGCCCGAGCTGGGCATGTCCCATCACACAAGGTCAAGCCCTGGGCTGTCCTTTCAGATAGAAAAGAAAGCCTGCCTGTGGCCAGCACCTGTCCCTTGGCTACCCAAAGTTGATAAGGGGACAGGACTGACTCTGTGGCAGCCAGGAAGAGGAGGACAAGCCATGGGCATCACCTTCTCTGGGAGGAACAGAGTACTCAGGTCCCTCGTTGTCGGTGTCAAAGGAGGAGAAGGAGCTGTCTGAAACCCAGGTGGCCGACGGCTGCTCGATGAAGCTGGGGTTGAAGGGGATCTCTATGTCATGGTGGGAAACTGGGGAGGAGAAAACACTCAGCTGAGCTCAGGCACCCCAGGGTGCTTTGGGCTGGGGTGGGAGAGCAGTGCCTGCCCCGAGTTGTGCAGTGGGGCAAAGGGATTTGCAGGCTGCCCCCAGAACGGTGATGATGCAGAGTGCAGGACGGGGGAGGGGACACCCTGGCAGGGCTGTTCTCAGCTCTGTGTTTCCTCACCTGTGACTTTGGGAAGTTTGGAGCCAGCCAGGTTAAAACAAGGCATCATAGCACTGAGGTTTGCCAGCACCCGCCGCACATGGTGCTTCATCCTGGCAACCACGTCGTCATCTGGCACGGCTGCCCTGCACAGGGGAGAGATGTCAAGGGACATGGGAGACAGGGTTTGAAATCAAAGGTTGCAGAATATAAATATAAAAATAAAATTACCTGTCTCTAGCGTCTGCTGGGCCAGCCCCACAGCAGCAGCAGGCAACGCAGAGCAGCAGCAGCAGGAGAGGGACGAGGATGGCAGCTGCAAGCGTCCCGTGGTCCTTAAGACCTGTGCAGAGAAGAGAGGTTGAGGCTGTCCTGGGGCTGCCAAGCCCACGGAGCTGTCCCACAGAGAGCACAGGAGCTGGCAATTCATGGTGGGGCCAGGAGGCACTAGGTAGGATGGACCTGCATTGCTGCCTCCCAGCCCCTTCCCCAGTGAGGATGTTATTGTCCCCTGCCCAGCACCAAGGAATAAATTTGGGGTTGCTCTTACTCAACACACAGTCGCCCTTCACAGGATCACAGGTCCCGCGGGAGCACTGGCAGGGTGAGGAGCAGTTCACACCAAAATACCCCTCTGGGCAGGTGTCATTGCAGCTGGAAGAGAGAGGAAAGGAGGTAAATAGCCTGGGAAGAGTGAGGCCCTAGCCCTGCCCCACTCCCAGTATTACCTGGCTCCCCAGTAGCCTGCCTGGCACACGCAGTCTCCCGACACGGGGTCACAGATCCCCGCAACACACTCGGGGCAGAGCAGCTGGCATCCATCACCAAAGGTGCCCGTGGGGCAGGAGCTGTTGCAGCTGCCAAGACAGCGATGGAAGCATCAGCCTGTTGCTCCCCAGAGAACAGACCCCCACCCTACGAGGACCAGCAGCCTGATCCTGGGCATACCTGGGTCCTGTCCAGCCGGGCTCGCAGTGAAGGCAGGACCCGGTCTCTGGGTCACAGACCTCCTCACGCCGGCAGCGGGGGCAGGGCAGCAGGCAGCCCTCGCCGTGGAATCCGGGTGCACAGGGCTCCTTGCACAGGGTCCCGTTCCAGCCGGGCTGGCAGGCCAGGCAGAAGCCGTCCATGGGTGAGCAGGGCTGGCTGCGTTTGCAGCTCCCGCAGCTGTGTGGGCAGAGGGGCAGTGAGGCCTTGGCACCCACCCCCGGCCCTACTAAAGTGCAGGTTTTTGTCCCGCACTGGCATTAAGCATCCATGATGACTTTCCCCTCAAGGTCAGTCTGTAGCCCCTGGTTGCCCCCTGCTGCTCCCAGCTCACCTGTGCACACACTGAGATCCGTATTTCCCTGCGGGACAGGGGTCCCGGCAGCTCCTGCCCTGGTAGCCGGGGTTGCAGCTGCAGTGCCCAGTGAGGGGGTTGCAGGAGCCGTGCACGCAGTCGCAGCGCCGCTGGCACGCCGGCCCCCAAAACCCAGCCTTGCACTCGCATTTGCCCGTCTCCTGGGCACAGGGCGAGAGGCTGCAGGCGCATTTGAAGCTGCACCTCCTGCCCCACCAGCCTGGCAGGCAGCGGCAGTGACCGGTGAGCGGGTCGCAGTGGGAGCTGATGAGGTTGCACTGGCATTGCTTCTTGCAAGTGGGCGCCCACCAGCCCGACTCGCAGTGGCAGGCGCCGGTGAGGGGGTCGCAGCGGCCGTGGGGGCCACATTGGCAGGCCGACTGGCAGAGCTGTCCCCAGTGGCTGGGATCGCAGGTGCAGTGCCCAGTCGCCGGGTCGCAGGTCCCGTTGGGGTGGCACAGGCACCTCTGCTTGCAGTCGGGACCCCAGTACTGCTCGGGGCAGGCTGCGAAGGGAAGGAGATGGTGAGGACAGAGGGGTGCTTGTGGAAGCCCAGCAGCCCCCCATACCGAGCATCCAGGCTGGAAAAGTGGATGGCGAGAGCTGAGCCCTCGGGAAACACTCACGGGAACTGCAGTCCGCTCCGAAGAAGCCGGGTTTGCAGCGGCAAACCCCGGGTTTCACACACACCTCGTACGCCTCGCAGGTGTCCTCCCCCTCGCACAGCGCTGTCGACAGCAGGGCACTCACGTCAGCGCACGGTGGCTCCCCTGGGCTCACACCCCACTGCCGGACCACCCCGTCGCCTCCCACCGAGGCAGCCTGCCCGGAGAAAACTCCATCCCTCCACCCCTTCCCGCTCCGTCCCTGTGGCACCAGTAGCAGGTTGCTCGGTAGGCATCTGGGGATCCCCGCGGTGCCAGGAGAGCCACTGAGCTTCCCCCCGACGGCGCGGAGGAGCCACTCGGCTGAGTGCGGGGACCAGACTTTGGGCTCCCTCGCCATCCCCCACTCACCGGCCGTGCACTCCCGTCCTTCCTGCTTCCAGCCGGGACAGCAGGCGGGGCCAGCGGGGAACCTGCGGGAGAGACCTCAGGGACATCAGCCAGGGCAGGGGATGCCAGGGCCAAGCGTGGCTTCGCCCGTGGCTTCGGCTGAGGCGAAGCGGGAGCTGAGACTGGCTGTGCTCAGCGGGTGGGGAAGCGGCTCAGTCCCGGGGGCATCGCTCCGGAAGGAAACCAGCAAAATAGAAGGAAATTTAAGAGGCTGCAGGCCGAACGGGCGGTGGGGGTGGTCAGTGGGGGTGGGCGTTGGTGCAGCCCTGCCTGGTTCTGCCGCTACGAAACCCCTTGCTGGGTCTCCGATGCCCTGGGAGGGGCTCAAAGCTTCGCCCGCGTCCCCGAGCAAAGGCAGCACAGCCAAAGTGGTGGGAGGTGCTGCCGTCGGTGGTGAGACCGACGGGTGAGGTGATGGAGCAGCAAAGCAGAGGGGACGTGGCTCCAAAAGCCTTTTAGGATTTTCTGTGCCTACGTTTTGCATCTAGGGCACGATTAAAGTTTTGCCAACGCTCCCACATCCCCCTGTTGCCCTGTGTGCTGGTAGTCCATGAGAAGTAACCCCCAGAGAAGGGATCTGGGTGCTCCAAATGCCCATCTGTGCCTAAACCACAGTCCCCAGCATCACACCAGTCTCTGCACCCACACAGTGCCAGGCTACAGGTCTCCATCCATGGAAGGACAGACTGACGATGGCCTCCTGGGTCTGCCAAGAGGCCCCAGGAGACAGAGTGGTACAAGTGAGGACCCCCTTGGCACCTACCTGCAGACGTGCTTGCCGTCGGGATCAAGCTCCTGGGCAAAGCTCTGCAGCCACAGCCACAGCTGGAGGCAGAGGATGAGCCGGGTGCTCCCCATCCCAGTGGGGTGCAGGGGCCCAAGTCCCAGCAGCTCCCCAGCCCCGTGCTGGTGTCCGTCTGTCCCGTCAATCCCGTGGCGTGGCCTCTTCCTCCAGCCAGCCTTGGGTTTCTTCCTGAGGAAACGCGGGAGGAGGCGCCTGATGCAGGCGTCAGGGGTGCGGCAGGGAGGGGGAGCAGGGAATGCCACCCCAAGGACTATTTTTGGCCCTTGCTGCCACCTGAGCAGCAGAAATGGGTGTTCAGGGGCTCAGCCCAACCATGCAGTGGCTGGCACCTGCCAGAACATCTCACCTGTGGTCATCCTGCTTCCCTTCTCCATCACTTCCAAAGCTGGTTTAGCCAACATCCCCGTAGTCCACGAGGCATCTACTGTGTCCCCCTACCCAGACCCCCATGAGCTGCCCCATGGTGCTGCCAACCCCTGGCATAGGCTGAGAGGTGAATCTCCACGTCCCCCATGGGGACATTGCCTGCCCCAGGCTGGCCTTTGAAACGCTGCTGGCTGCCATCCCACCTCCTTTACCCAGGAGCTTTGTGTCAGCAGATGCACAGGAAACACCTTTTTCCTACCCAAGGCCAGCTCAGCCAGGCCAGGGGGGGCCAGGCTGGAAGTGCTGCAGCTCCTTCCACCATCAAGGACTTAACTCCATCACACCCAGTGCTGCAACTCCTGTTAGCTCCCCTCCCCATCATCACTGACCCCTGAAAGGGGCTCTGGGGAATCTCTGTCTGCAGCCCTTTGCATCAGCACATGAAAGGTGGCAGCTATGCCAAGACCTGGGACTCAAACCTGGCAGCACCCCCAGCCCTTCCCGAGCGAAGAGACAGCAGTGGGTAGCTCAGAGGAGAAATGAGACACTGATTTATTTCCAACTTCTAGAGCTAGAAACGTACCTGACCTGAGGGGACTGACCTGTCCCCATGAACACAAGGATTGTTCCTGTCTTCCAGTTCTCAGTAGCAGCAGGAAGAGGGCCCAGTAAAAAAGAATGATTCACCCCATGGCTGGTAAGTGCAGGAGTGGCACTGGAGGTGCTGATCCTGACGGATCTGATGCAGGAGCACCCAGACACCCAGTGCAGTGTGCTCAGCTCCCCCCAGCTATGGGACAGGGCCCAGCTGGCCTGGGCACCCCCAATAGACCTTCACATTGCAGGGATGGGGGGAGGTATGAACAGAAAGGGGTGAAGTGAAAGGGCAGGAGCTGGTGATGTGAGCAGAGGGGTTGGGTGGAAAGAGCCACCAGCAGATGCTAAGAGCCCTGTGAGGTGTGGCTGTGGGAAGAGGGTGCAGACACCCACCATGCTGAGCTGCAGCCCTGGAGGAGTGGGGAGGGGGGTCATGACTGTGCAGGACCCTCATTGTTAAGTCATGGGCACAGTGAAAGGGTGGCCGATGGGCAGAGATGCCCAGAGTGCTGAGCTGTCCCGTGCCAGGCTGGCACCCCGTGGCCCAGTGTCCTGGTGGGTTTGGAGGGAGGCTGCCTGTGCTGGGCCTTCACTGTCACCGTGACATGGGGAAGAGGCCGGGGCTGCTGTGCTGCTCTCAAAGACCTCAGGAGAAAAGGAGCTGGGAAGTACTGCTGTGAGGGCAGATCCAGCTCCTGAGCAGGGGGGTCAGAGGGGTGGGCTGGCTCTGTCAGGGGACCCAGCTGCTGGCTCACTCGCTCCCTCCAGCTCCAGCTGCGTGTCCAGGGAGTCGATGATTTCCCAGGCTCCGGAGCAGCTGGATGTGGGGGTATCTTTGCTGCTGCCCTGATACCACAGCCCAAAACTGCAGAGAGAGCAGATAACAGCTGTGGGGGAGAAGAACCTTCCCAGGGAAGCAGCTGAATCCCAACCTCCCTCTGTGTGTTTGGCAGAAGCAGTGGGACACAGCTAGGCTGTGAACCCCCAGGAGCATGTGGCACCCCAAGGGAAGCAGCAAGGCTTGCCCTGAACCTGCCCAGGACAAGCCCAATCCCCCCAGAACCAAGCAAGCCTCTCCCTTCAGCTGCATCCCTGCCAGCCCCATGCCAGGCAGCCCAGCTCTGTCTCCATCATACCCAAGCAGGGCAGGCACAGAGCTCAGCAGGCACCAGCTTCACAGTTGAGCCCCAAACCTCCTCTCTGCCAGCAGAGCCACCCATCCCTAGCAGCACCAGAGCATGGCAGAGAACTTACAAGCTCCTAATTTTGGATTCAGGAGGCTGAGCATCCACACAGTCCACACCACGAGCTGGGTGCCAGGAGCCCTCTTCTTCCTCACTGCAGCACAGAGGAGTGGGGGAAAAACCCACCCTGAGTTACACACCACAGGAAAGCATCAGAGCCACCCCTGGGGCTCCCTCTCAAGCCAAGCAGTGTGTCCCCTGCAGAGCCAGTTGGGCTGTGACCTGCCCTGAGGCCACAGCTTGTGTGTCCCAGACACAGAGGTGTTTCATGGCAAGCCCAGCCTCACATCTTTAGACACAGGGCTTGGCCAGCAAATAAATGGTGTGGCCCCAATTGCCACAGCAGTGAAGCCTTCAGGTGTCTCACACCCCAGGTCAAGCACGTGCTTCTCTGGGGGAGCAGCCTGACAATGGGCACCCGCGGCCGTGCTTGGGGACAAGGTGGGTGCCAACCTGATACCAAGGTGGGCAAGAACCAGGCCTAGCAGGAGAGCAGGGTGATGCACAAGATTTGACTGCAGGGCAGTGTTCACAAAGCAGCAGCTGTCCTCAGCAGGGTGGGAGGAGAACAGGCAGGACCCAATAACCTCTGACTCCCCCCATTGCAGCAGAGACCCCCATGCAAGCAAGCAGCAGGTTTCAGCAGTACAGAAGAACTTGGCCCCCTTCAGGCCTTTATTAAAGCTCCCACAAGCCCATGAGATCCAGCTCCCCCATGCCATACAGCAGCTTCAGCACAGGCTTCACCCTCTGCTGCTGGCAGACACACAGAGCTGGGGGCTGGTACCCAGCAGGGTCCTCTCCTCCCCATGGTGAGAAGTCTGTTGGAGCCAGCACTGCCCATGAGCATCTTGCAGAACCTCCAAGAACAACCCTACTGTCATCTTCAAAGGCTCTCTGCTGGGCAGCCTTCACCAGTACAGTGCAGGGACCAGCCTGCCTTGCCCAGTGGTCCCAGTGCCACCACCTTGCCTCCCTTTCTCCACATCCATGCAGGGACATGTGGCATTTGGCCAGGCCATGTGTGGCTGGTGACAGGGACATAATTGCAGCTGGGAGCCCATCCCCTGAAGCACTCCCAGGGCAAGACATCAACTGAAGACATGAAACCTTTGATCTCTGGAGGGAGGAGGCAGCTCTTGGCCTAGGGGAGTTCCCTTCCAGGGTGTCACAGCACAGGAATCACTGGTGCCTGCCAGGCAGCATCCACCCTGCATGGGCAGCTGGACTCACCTGCTCCCCGACTCATCTATTGTTCCCAGCATTTTGGCTCTGATTTTTTTTCTCTGTCTTTTGATATTTGACTTCATTGCATCCAAGAAGAAGCTGGGAACTCTTTCTTCATTCAGCAGCTCCCTGGCAAAAAGCAGCCAAAGGTTAACCAAGAGGCCCCCAACTGGGCCAGGAGCAGCTTCTGGTGGGTAGTGAGTGGCTGCAGGAACAGGAGGGACCCAGCTCACTGCTCCCAGTAGCAGGACTCACCGTTGGTAATAGGCCAGCTCTTCCTGCACCAAGAACAGGTTGGTCTTGAGCTCGTTCCGCTCTTGCAGGATCTGCTGCAGCTCTTCCTTGGAGAAGAAACAGTGAGCAGGGCTCTTTCCCGTGTCCATGTCCTGGTTCTGTGGCTCCTTCGTGGGTGATGATGCTCCTTCCTGGAAGGGCTGAGAGTCAGCAGGCAAGTGGAGACCGTGAAGGCCCCACCCCAAGGCCAAGAGCAGGAAGAGACGGAAAAAGTCTCAGGAAGGAATGTGTTTGCCAGTCTAGAGTCCCTGCAGCTCTCCACAGACCAGAGTGGCTCCCCCAGCTCAGCCAGCACCTGCTGCCCATTGCCACACTTGGCAAAACTCTCTCATCCTGAGTCCCACACAGCTTTTCCTTGCCTTGCTCATTTCCACATCCACCCCTGACAATTTTTCTGGACCTTTACCCACAGCCCCCTTATATTCTGGCATTGCAGACCCCACATTGTTCAATTCCCAGCAGTGAGACTTGCTCAACCAGCCATGTCCTGCTGGTAGCTGGTGGGTTCCAGCAGTCCAGGAGCCCTGGACAGGGCTGGGAAGGTTGGGTCAGTGTTAGCAACACCCTCAAGACCACGGGCTTGGACTCACCAGGCTGGGCTTTGGCTGCTGGCTCTCAGATGTGGTCTTGTTCCTCCTTCTCATTTCCCTCTGGGTTTGCAGCAACTCAGCCTCCAGGTCTGACTTCTTCTCCAGCGTGCTTTTGAGCTGAGCCTGCACCACGGCCACCTTGTGACGCAGCTCCTCGTTCATGGCCATGAAGCGATGCAGTTGTTCCTGCAGCTGGAGGGCCCAGGGCAGCAGAGAGTGAGGCACAGCAGCAGCTCTGGGTGCCCACCCAGGAACAGCAGCACATCCAGAGCCACAGGAAAGGCATCTGTCCCAGCAGGCACACCAGTCGGGATGACAGCCCCAGGGGGAGATGACATGAAAGCAGGTCCCCAGGCCCTGCACTCCCCACACCCTGAAGCTCCCACACACTCACCGCCTCCGTGTCTCGGCTCTTGCAGATGATCTCGTGAGCCTGGGCACGAAGCTCATCCCTCTGCTTGTCCACCACCTCCTTCAGCCGCAGCATCACCTCCCGCTCCTTCCGTGCTGTGCTATCTGAGCCCAGGCATGGGAGGGAACAGAGGGAAGAGGGAAGCTGAGAGCTTTAGGCTGTACCTGACACATCCTTGTGATGGCAACAACAACCTGTAACCTGTGTCTGGCCACACCACCCTCCTGGGGTGCTCTCAGGGTTTGGGATCACTGTGGTTTGCAGAACAAGCCCGTGCTCGTGCTCCCCAGTAATCCAGGTCTCCAGGGCTGGGAAGCACGAAGAGCAGGCTCAGACCTACACCCAGCCCATCACTGCCCACGGGAACGCTCTATGGTGGCCGGGGACTCTGCACCCACCGGGACACTCACCTTCCTGGGACTGGCTCTCCACAAGCTGCCCCAGGAGCTGCCGGTTCTGCTCCTCCAGGCAGGCCACGCGGCCGTGCAGGGCTCGCTCCCGGCGCTCGGCCTCCCACAGCCGCTGCTCCGGGTCCTGAGGATGGCGACAACCGGGTCAGAGCCACCCACAGGAGGACGGTGGCAGCCAGGTCAGAGCCACCCCCGGGAGGCCAGCGGCAGCCGGGTCAGAGGCGGCTCAGGGGATAGCACAGCCGGCTCCTTGCCAGCCCGAAGGAGGGAGGTTCGGACAAGTTTCGCCCCCCCGCATCCCCCCCCCACTCACCTCCGCGTCTTGCCGCCCGGCCGGCGCTGCAGGTACCGACGCCTCCCCCTCGGCGGCCGCCGCCGGGGCCACCAGCGCCTCCAGCAGCTCCAGCAACCGCACGACGGGCGGCACCAGCCCGGCCACGGCCTCGGGCCCGAAACGGCCGGAGAGGCGGCGGAGCTCGGCTCCCAGGGCCCCCGCCATGCGGTAAATGTGCGGCGGGGCCAGGCGGCCCGGCGGCGTCCGCCAGAGCGGCTCCGCTCCCCGCCACGGCTCCGCCATCAGCCGCCGCCGCCGCCCGGGGCCCCGACACGCTCCGCCCCGGCCCGCCCCGTCCGGGGCCGCCTCCCCCCCTCGCTCCCGCCCTCCCCCGAAGACAGATCTCACCGGCAGCGCGCTCCCGTTCGTAAAAAATTTATTGAGGATCAGGTACAACAACGCTGGCATCGCACGAATGGGGTACGGGGAGGAGAGGGAGTGGGGGGGTGAGGGGCAGGGGGAAAGACACACGCTGTTGAATATCAACAGTACTAAGAGTGGAGGCGGCCGAGGACAGGAGGGGGTGCAGAGGTCAAGAGTGACTTGTGGAGGTCCCAGAACTAGGCGTAGAGATCTTCCCGGTCTGCAGAGTAGACCTCCCCCTCCTGCAGCAGGGCGAAGTTGAGGAAGTGGGAAGGGCGATGGACCTCGTGGTAAAACTCCTTGGGGTTGGCCAGCTGCAGCTCGTACTTCATGTTGGGGTCGTGACGAACACCTGGAAGAGAGGGGTTCATAGAGGAGTCCACCACCTACCTGAACCCCTCCTGCCTCCACCACCCAGCAGGAGCTTCAGGGAGCCCTCTCAGCTCACAGGGGGATTTTTAAGCAAACCATGCAGGAAAAGAACATTCTGAATCTACAAAATCATCACCCTCTGGGTTTCCTGCACTAGAGATTTACAGTGTCCCTGTGGTGCTTTTCTGCTAGTCATATGGTTTCTCTGTCCCTCTCTTCCTTTCCTGACCCCCTCCTGCAGCTGTCTGTGCTCCACCATAGCAGGATCTCCTCCTACTCCCCATACAGGTGCAGGTTTTCTCTGGCATTTTCCATTATCACCTCTTCTGCCTGATGGGGATTAATTATTCAGCAGCAACAGACCAGTCACTACCTTCCAGAAAAACAATTTCTCATTTTGATCAGAGTTTGTTCTCTTTCCACCCAAAAAATCACTGAGAACTGAGAGCCCAGCACTGGTACCAAGGAAAGGTCCCACCACACTGGTATCCCCAACAGCTGCTCCAGGAAGATCAAGCTTCAGATGAGGAACCTTTCCCTGAAGAGCCACTTCCTTCTCCCCAAGCCCTTCACATTCCCACCCTTTTCCCAGCACAGCTCACCCATGAAATTGTAGTTCCAAGAGCCTTGTGCTGGGACCATGAAGAAGCCCAGGAAGCGATCAGAGAGCAGCATCTGCACCCTCTCATAGTGGGATGGCAGGTAACCCTTGGGGTTGTTCCCCTTGTCCGTGTTCTGCCTGCCCCACTCATAGCCACTGGGGGTCAGTTTGTAGGCTGTCAGTGTGCAGGAGCCTGGTGTAAAACTGAAGGAAAGGAGAGATGGGGCAAGTGAGACTTGGTGGAGGAGGGAAACCAGAAATGAGCAAACATTCCTTGTCTGCCTAGTTTTAGTTGGAGAGCTCAACGTGTCCCCAGGTCCCATCAGAAGCCTTTGTGCCTCTCACCTGCAGGTGATGATGATGGTCTTCTCCCCATCCCAGGAGGGGTTGTCAGCCATGACCTTGGCATGGGTGGTAACATCCTGTGGTGACAACTGAGGGGACTCGTTTGGTTGGGTGTGAATCCACCCCAGAGGTTCCATTTCCTGGAAAATACAGAGTGTTTCATCAGGTAGAAATGAAAGGTGTTTTAAACAAGACCCTTTCAAGCACAGCAGAAAGTACACAGGGACTGAAGGCTTCCCTTCCACCAGACCCCAGATCAGACTCTCTTAAGTTCCACGATGAAAGCAGACCCAGGGGAGCTGCCCAACCACCTTTAGGTCCCTGTCACTGAAGATGGTGGATCTTTCACCTACATTGGGAGCAGCAGCTCCACTCACCTTGAGATATTCATGCTGTGGCAGCTGCCCTGGGAGATGCACAGTCTGGTGTGTTCCCCACTGGGGCACCATCACAATGCACCGGATCTCCTTCACCTGGGGGTTGTCGGGTGGGCTCACCCCATACAGGTAACCTGCAATCTAGGAACAAAGACATCCACTTCAGAAGCCCAGAAGAGACCTCCCCCTGACCCTCCTGAGGACAGCACCTCTTGGCTAGAAGGTTCTCACTACAGGACATCATACTTTTGTTCAGTGTCCACCACGTTTGGGCCAAAGGAGCCATGGTTAGAACTGTGCTCAGCCATACTGCCAGTGTCTGTCTCGAGCACAAAGGGCTTCACATGGACAGCAACAAGTTCCCTGCCCTTCACCACTTGTTCCTGGGCTACGGGACTCTCCACACCCACCTGGGCCCGCAGATCAGAGATGCAGATGAATTTCTTCAGCACGTTCTTGGGCAGGATGTATGTGTAGCCAGTCTCCTTTATGTCATCTGATGAAACGTAAATGTGGTTCGTTCGCAGGTGGAGGTTGGCAGCAGAGATTGCTCTGTGAAGGAGATAATTGTCAGAGGGGGCACAGCTCCCTTCCCAAGGGCAGACAGCCCCACCTGTCTTCCTACCTCACTCTCCACTCGGTCTTGGAGGAGAAGGTCTGGGTTTCATAGTTGCTGGTGGTGGAGGTGATGATTTCATCCCCGTGCTTGTTAACGGTGCGGGTCTGTGTGGCTGTCAGCTGTGACTGCTCCTTGGTTTGCTTCTCAATCTCTGCAATCTGCTGTCTCTGCTGGGAGGGGGCAGAGATCTCCATGCCCAGGATAATGTCTCGGATCTCTGATTGTGTCAGGGATGCAACATTGACACTGAAAGAGAAAATTCACCCAAGTCGGGCGTTTCAGAATATCTTCTGGTCCCTTCTCACTGTGGTACAAGATCAGAACATGCACTCAGAGTGCTAAGAAAAACAAAACCACAACTTTTTAAACAAGAGAGACCAAATCACACAATGTGCAGATCAGAAAGGGTCTGGTGCAGACGTTTTTAGTTGTAACACTAGAAAGCAATTTACAAGAACAACCAGATTCCCTACAAAGCTAACACTTCAATGCCAAAGGCCCTTGAAAGTCTTCTCTCCATCACAAGCCCTCTGGCCACACATTTAGAGCTGATCTGAGCTGGACAGTAGCTTACTTGTTCTTCTTGCCATAGTCAGCGAGGATGAGATCCTTCAGCTGCACCTCCACCTTGATCCACTCCTCATCTGTCAGGGTTGGCCAGATGTGGTGAGGCTCTGTTATGGTTGTCTTGTCTGGTTTCAGAATGACTTTGGCCCGGTCGTTGTTCACGTGCAGCGCCCGGAGAATCAGAATCAGTCGAGAGAATGCCTTGGTGGAGAACCAGAAGACTTAGTCAGAAAGAAGGAAAACAAATATCCAAGGCTTTAGTAAAGCTCTTCTCTGCCTGGGCACAGCAGCACTGCAAGGGAAGTGCTGTTAGAAACAATCTGAAGGAAAATCCAGGCAGATTCAGAGCCAAGAGCTCCCAAATAATGAATCGTGAGGGATCTCTGAAGCTTTGCCCCCTGTGCTGTGCTCACCGTGTAGGAAGAGATGGTTTTCAGCCAGTCATCATAGAGATTGAAGAGAACCATCTGGGGTTCAGTAGCCTTCAGGATGAGATCACCAAACTTTTCCACTTTCAGACAGGCTTGGAAGGGCAGCTGCAACTCTGAGCCTTTGATCACAATATTGGGGAAATCCAGCAAGTGCACCTGAAATTTGTTAAGAGGAATTAGCTCACAACTACTGCAGAACACTGGTGCAGATCAAGTCCTTCACAGGAACACAGGACTGTTCTGCAATGTCCTGAAGATCTGACACTGTCCACACATTATTACCTCCAGTGGGTCCAACATGCCCTTCCGTGTCACTATGATCTGCTTGGGCTGCTCCTCCACAGGAAGCGACCGAATCAAGGCAGCCACTTCTTCAGCAGTCTTCCACTTGGCCAGCTACAGAAAGACAGCAGGATGAGGGCAGTGCCCCTCTGCCAACAGCAGCATCTCCTTGTCTTTGGGAATTAGAGACTCAAACCAAATTCTAAAAATACCAATTTGAATTTATGGCTTGTTCCAGCTCAGTGGCAAGGCCCAGCACTTCCCTCTGACTGACCACAGAGGGCAGTTCCCAGTCCCAGAGTTCAGTTCCTCCTGACTGGCTCAGAACAGCTGGCTCCACAGCCTCCCTGGCTCTGCTCCCCTACAGTCTTCTCATGCACTGTGTACATGGCCAAGTGCAACATGATTTGCTGTGACAGCAACTGTTTCACAAGCCCTGCTTGAAGACATTAGGCACTTTATGCCTCAGAGCCACAAAACCCTTGAAACACCACTGCCTTCACTTTTGCTTCTCTACCCCATGCCTGAGCACGTTACCCCCTAGACAGTGGAGCTCCAAACTTGTTAGAGGCTGGAGGATGAAGAACTTCATGATGTTTTCTACTTGAGTGTCCCAAGCTGTCCTAGCTCAACCCCAGACAGAACGTACCTGTCCTAGACGCTTCTGTCCTGCCCACACAGAGGTATGGATGATCTTCAGGAAGAGCTGTCCAGTTCTGGGGTTGAAGATGAAAATGGCTCCATTGATGGGTTTGGTGGTCAAATTTCCTTCAAAAGTCTGAGAGAACAAAGTGAGAAAGTGAGAAGTACAGGGAGATAACTGCAGCCTGTCCACACCTTGACACAACAGCCGACTCATTGTGTACTCTGACCAGAGCTGTAGAGGAAATGCAAGAGCTGTCCTGAGCATACCTCAAAACTTGGGTTTGTGGTTTGGCCCATTTCCCACTGCACACACCTGCACAACCACCCTGAGCACAGTCCTTTCTACCTGCAGATATACCTCACCTTGTGAATGGTCACTCTGTACACATTGGTGTCATCCACAAACCAGATGATCTGGTTGGAGAAGAGCTCTCCATAGTTCTGGGAGGAGAGGTAGGGTTCTGTGGGCTCAGAGGAGTACAGCTGCAAGCCCTTGCGGATTCGCTCTCTCAACACATAGAGTGCAGGATTTGCTTTCATAATTTTGGCCATAGCTTGCTGGATCAGAGGTTTGCTCCCAGGGAACCAGTTCCCATAAGCACTGAAGAAGAAAACAAACAGAAGACTTAGGTGTTGCAATCAGCCTTCTCAACAGTCTAGGAAATCTCCTAAAACACCCCAGTGATTAGGGATCAGGGAGAACTGAACCATCCCTACTGACTGAGCAAACATTGGGCAACCTGAAAGCACTGCTTGGATTCCTGATCCCATTCTCTGCATACCTCCGGCTCCTGCCTTCTCCCCTCATCCTCCCAACCCAGTCTGGACAGGCCTCAGGACAGAGCCACGAGCTCCCACTGAGTTAAATGCAGAAGATGTGGCTCTCACCTGTGCAAGTTATAGGCCAGGTCGATGGCAATGAGCACACCAGTGGGAGAAGGGTAGATACTCATGTTGTCTGTCGTGTAGTCCAGGAACTTGGCTCTGGCGTAGCGCTCGATGTCGTGGGAATCGTAATCTCCCCAGCGCAGCTGGATGTCTATCCAGTACTTCTGGGTGGTGGTGCTGTCCATCACATCCCTGACAAGAAAGCAAGCCAGGAGAATTTCACCTTGCACAAAAAACCCTCTTCCTGGTGCTGCCTGTCTTGGACACAGTGTAACTGCCACCAGGTATGAACACTGGTACTGTCTGCACACCCCTCTGCTGCTCTCTTCATACAGCAGCTGAATGCAGAAGCTGTCAGAGAAACCCTCAGCCAGTCCAGCTGCAGGTTGAAACAAAGCAGCCCAGTGAACTCCTCTACTGTGTAGTCATGAGGGTTCTCTCATGCCCCTGGGGACTGTCTGGTGAGGATACAGTGGAACTGAACACAGCACAGGAGCAGGCAGTGTCCAGTTCACTTCAGATCACAGCCTTAGGACAACACAGCTTTGTGGGGTTTCCTGAAGAACCCTTCAGAGCTCCCGAGCTCTGGCTCAGGGGAAAGGTCAATTGCAAGAGAGAACAGAAGCAAAGACAGTCTTCGTGTTTTGCAGAAGGCAGTCCTAGGAGGTGCTGCAACCCAGGTGAACCCAGAGCTTTGCCAGGCATGACTGTGTCCTCCTGGGTCCCCAAAGAAAACCAACCCTAGGTGCCCAAGAGACACAGGCTTTGGCTCAGGATGGCCAGCTTAGCTCTGCAGCAAGATCAGGGAGAGGGAAAAGGGAAACACTCACTTGGAATCTGCAAGCAATGATGGACGTGACACATTCCACTTATAGGAAGCAAAGAGAAGGATATCTGCACAGGAGGAATTCATCTTGTATGACTTCCTGGGATGGATTGTCTCTTTCTGCACTGTCTCAATCTCCAGAGCATCCAGCTCTTGATCAAACACCTAAGGAAGAGGCAAAGATGAGCTGTGTTCAAGCCACCTAGATAAAGAATTGAGCCTCAACACTGAGTTAAACCCAATTTCCTCCCCTTCTCTGTCAAGCTGCTGAAGAAGGGGTAGCCCTGCTGCAGTTCCTGGGACAATCTCTTGCTAGCAGGAGCTGCTGGTACACAAGGAGCACACGTGCCCTGTGCAGGCACAAAGTTAATGCTGCTCACCTGGCACAAATCCATCACAATGCTCTCGTGGATCTTTTGCCACAAGTGAGCTCGGAAGATCTGAATGAGAGAAATCTTCAGTGTGGGGATCTTGCCATGCATGAAGATGCCAGTCAAATCCAGCTGCACCTGAAACCCAACGTACACCTGCAAAGGAAAACCACCTGTCAGGACACACAGCAGCACAACTGATGAAGTTTGGGAAATAGAACAGCTACTGTTAAGGAGGTTTAGTTCATGAGATGTTCTGAGGAGTTAGTTTGATCAGGTAACTGCTCTCATTTCAGTGGAAGTCCCTACAGGTACAAACTTCAGGTACTTACATTGGCTCTGTTAATGGTAGGAGACCACCACAGGGTGAATCTTCTGTTTGGAATTTGGTTCAAACCAGACCTCTGGGCATTTGTCAGCTTCTTCCACTTCATGGACTCCTCAAAGCCACTGGCCTTCTCCCTAGAAAGGGCAGACAATCCATTGTGTAAGATGTCCCTCATCTCCTCTGACTGACCTGTGCCACACGTAACAGAGGCATGGAACACAGGGAGATTGAGGAAGAGAGTTTCACACAAATACATTTAGATCTGCATGCTAAAGTTCAGCTACAGCCCAATCCCAGGTGTCCTCACAACTGAACAGTGTGCTCAAGAAACCACTTAAAAACACCAGACTCAACAGAAGCAGCTTCTGCTGAGGACGTCTCCTGATTGCACCACTAAGCTCCAGTTTGAAAGATAAGGTGACATCAAAGTTTCTCTCACCAGAAGAGACCTTCCCATGTGGGGAAATAAGTGCCCTTGAAGAGAGTGTGCTCCAGAATTCCTTCCACTCCACCAAGTGCCTGGATCATATCTGTGCGGTAGTTGTTCAGGTTCCAGAGTTTGCCATCGTGGCGCTGATGTGTCCACCAGAAGGGGTTCTGTTTCAGGACCTGGAGACAAGAGTCCACCAGTGAGCAGCTCTGTACTCAGATCATTTAACCTGGCTGCACTAACTAGAAGAACCAAGATGATGATGTCAGTGAACAAGGAAAAAGCCTCAGTCCTGGAGGGCACAGCTCATCTACAACATGAGTTCAGTGAGTCCTACCATGCAATTCAGACTGGGTAGAATATAAGCTGATGTTTTCATCTTTCAGGCACTGACCTTCTACAGAGTTCCCACTAGAGGCTTTAAATATTTTTTTTCCACCATTATTAAAACTCAAGATTTTGGAATGTTTGTTTTGGGACCTTTTCCCCCCCACCTCCTACAGAACTGATTTCTTAATACTCAGTTGCACCAAACGTGGCATTCCCCAAGATGCTGCAATCTAGTGAAATGCTTCCAAAGTGGTTAGCTACAGATTTTGGAGCATCTGGTTCTCAACAACCTCTGCTGATCCCAACACATGGCTCTAGGTTCTTTCTGCAGCAGACAGACAAGGAAGTGCAGCTGCAGTTAACACAGGGTGACAGGACATGGTCAGAACAGGCACCTGCACCTCCTGCTCAGCCAGAGAAATTCCCAGTCAGTACCTGATACTGTTTGAAGTCAGTCCTGACTCGCCATCCTTTATCATAAGCCAGGGTGTGCCTGTCCTTCTGGAACAGGGTGTTAATACGAGGAATGCCCCTGTCCCAGGAGTCCTCCAGATCCTCCAGTGTCAGACGCCTGAAGAGAAGAAACCCCACACTTAGTTCTCTCCCAGTTATACAACAATGTGTTAATGAGTATTTGAGGTGATGAGATCACAGAAATAATAGAGACCTCAGGGCTCTAGCAGATGTTCTGAAATGCCAAGCACCCAGAGGCTCAGCAAAGTGGATGTCACACAGCCAAAAGGAAAAGCCTGTCATTGTAAACAGAACTAAATGCAAATGGGTCTGATCTCAGCTCTTCCAGGAACCACCTGCCACACCAGTTCCCTCAAACTCCACCTTCCACCTGCAGAGTCCTCACCTCCTGGGTTAGACAGCAGCTTT
This sequence comes from Corythornis vintsioides, assembly GCA_025447755.1. Lineage (NCBI taxonomy): Eukaryota > Metazoa > Chordata > Aves > Coraciiformes > Alcedinidae > Corythornis > Corythornis vintsioides. Next base: position 25,701 of record JAOEGS010000362.1, read on the forward strand.
GCAGCACATATCACAGAGCCAGCAGAGTCTCCAGAACCCCCAGACTGACACTGCTGCCTGTCCTCACCCCCAGAGCTGGCCAAGGGAAACACACCTGTTCTGGGCTATGGCCTCCTGGCGCTTCAGGGCGTACTCTGCCCACACCCTCTGGGAGTCAATGAACTCACTCTCCCACGGCTGGATGTAGCGGTACAGATTTGGGATGAGCTGATCCTCCTCATGGCTCATTCCTGAACGGAAATGAGTGATGCCAACATCTGTCTGCTTGGACCACCTGGAGCAAAGAGGTATTAGAGTGAGGTAGGAGCGACTTCAGAGGTCATGCTGCCAGCAAACCTCTACAACACGGCACAGTTCAGCATTCTCAGATATTATTATGGGAAAGAGTATCTAACAGAACACAAGGATGATTAAAGGACTTGAGTATCTCCCCTATGAAGACTGAGGGAACTAGGTCTGTTTAGTCTTGAGAGAAGACTGCTAGGGAACCTCATTAATGTTTATAAATATCTGAAGGGTGGGTGTCAAATGGAAGGAGACATTCTCTTTTGCTGTAGTGCCCAGCAGAAACTTAAGCATAGATGGTTCCACCTCAACATAAGGAGGAACTTCTTTATTGTGAGGGTGACAGGATCTGGAACAGGCTGCCCAGAGAGACTTTACAGTCTTCTTCTCTAGAGACTTTCAAAACCAATGTGGATCTCTTCCTGTGCAACACACCCCAGGTGATCCTGCTTTGCCTGGACTCAATGATCTCTAGAGGTCCCTTTCACCCATAACATCCTATGGTTGTATGATTCCACCCATACAGGCATTAGAGCAGCACAGCTCACCTCAGGTCAGACTGCGGGATGAGAACGTGGCCCATGGAGAGCATGCCCAGCCCCCCCAGCTCTTTTGGGGTGTAGAACACCACTGGTGGAAAACGGCTGGGCATTTTGGAATTCAGACCAATTTTGATTCGAGTCTGGATTTTATTCTCACACTTGACCAGCAAATCAAGCAACTCCTGAGTATTTACAACAGCTTCCCGGAAATATGTCATCAAGCCAATCAGAGCTGTGTTCCATTTATTGACAATCTAGAAAGGAAAGCAAAGGATCAGTCTTCAGCCCGTTCTCCAAGTATCTGCACAAAGCTCTGTCACACATCTCACCTTAGTGAAGGTCGTGGAGCCAGATGCCATGAGGATCTGCCTCACTCTGTTATGAAATCTCTGCATAGACTCGTCGTCCACACGCAGGAAGCACTGAGCTGTGCGCTCCTTGGTGACCTACAAGAGCACAGGCCCATCAGTTCCTTCCTGGGAGCTCCCATTCCAACAGAGACAGTAAAATCAGCTCTTTCCATCAGGTATTTATGCAAGAAAGGGAGTGCAGAGGCTGAGCAGAATCTCTAGACTCCATCACCATCAGACTCCAAGTAAGGATTCCCCATCCCTCCCAGGATGGAAATTTGTACTGAGCTCATTTTACCTTCTCGTGGTCCCAGTGAGACAACAGGCAAACACACATTGTTAGGCTTCCCTGGCAGTTCTAAGCCCCCCCTAACCTCATTCTGCAGGTTCCAGACACCATCCTTGTGGGTGAACTCCTCGTAGCTGGTCCGGCACTTGGGCAGGATACGGCACTCAAACCCACACATGTTGAACAGCAGGTTGGGGTTATCCTTGCTGTACACTGACACAAAGCTGTTCTCCCACTGCACTGTGGTGACCGACCGAGGCAAACGGTTCTTGATATCCCAGAACACAGCACGACCACTGAAAAACAGGAGCAGAGAGACAGGCTGGCTGTTAGTGAAGCAAAAGAGAAACTAGGCAAGTTCCCTGCGCTTTCCTAGCACTCAGTAATACCACAGACCACTCACCACTTCTTACTTTCTTCCTGAGCATTTGCCTATCAGGCTCCAATGGTTATTTATTACAAGTACTTTTCTCACCCTCCCACCGTTTTGTTTTCCAGGTCACAGCACTTACAGGTTCACATCATGTTTCATGAGGCGCATCCGAGCATCCCGGGGCCAGCACTTCTTGTTGTTGTAGCCTACAATGTTCTCATTGTTGGGATCTGGATGCTCTGTCAGGTATCGTTGAATCAAGTCTCTTGCCTCATCTGCTGTAAACCTGTAAACACACAGAAGGTGATCTGGAGTTACACGACCAACTTCTCAGACCAGCATGCCCAGTTGCTTACAGATAGGTGTTTGCCACAGCATGTCTGAAGGCAACTACCCAATTTCTGTATCCTCCCACTGAAGGGGGCTTCAGTTTCATTCACAAAACAGCTCGTTATTGTTTGGGTTGTACCCAGAAATGGCTTATTTTACAGTGGGAAGTCTGAACTGAACTTCTTTGATATTCTGCTGATCCAGTGAAGCTGCAGAAAAGTGACCTGAGCAAGGAAGAAGAGGCACGTGGACACCCAGTTGCTCTGGGAAGTCCGTGTCCCTTCAAATGTTTCTGAATTTCTTAGCTAAGGGAACAAAAACCTGGAATAGGTGCACACCAACACAGCTTCTGCTGACAGAACAAAAGTTATCTGAGGAAAGCAAGGCCCAGGGGTCTCACCTGAAGAAGATGTGAATCCTGTCAATGTATCTGCAGAAGAGGCGGATGGGATGTGCCACCTCCGTGGCAATGTCCTGGAAGCTGAGGAAGTCATTTGGCATCTGGGGAGGCCCAGCCATTTCACTGGCACGGTGCAGACCCAGCACCAGCAGGTCCATCACGAGCCCATAGTACTGGACAATGAAGGAAGCAAACTGCAGCCCACGAATGATCCCATAGGAGTTTGTGTGATTCATGTCCTGAGGAAATGAAGGGAATTGTGAGAACCTGACACAATATATCAGAGACCTGCTACCCAAGAGGCTGCTCTTTAACAAGACCCAGAAGGATTTTCTTCCTCACCACCCCTCTGGCAAGTCCCTTCCTTCCCTACAGATCTAACACCTCAACATTTTACACTCCACATACCCCCTTTCCCAACAGCAATCATCACCTTGTAGTTGATCACCACGTTGTTCTTGGCTGTCATGTAGTCAGCAATGTTGTGATCAACAATGAGACGCAGCAGCCTGTTGAGCAAGGTCAGGTCAATCTTCTCATACATCTTCTCAAATCGAGATTCCAGCATCACGTTGCATTCACCTTCACTTGTTTCCCAAACATCCTGCAGATTGTTAATGCCTGAGGAGACAAACAAGCTCATCATGTTAATTGACACACCAGAGTGAAGAAGCACCCTGCTGGGAAAGGGGAAATCAACGTATTTGCTGTGATGCTGGATTTTTCAGCCTCTGGTCCTTTCAGTCTACACAGAAATTGGAACAGAAATACATTATCAAGCACAGTGTGGAAGTTCTCCTCCTCCAGTATACACCATACATATCCTACAGAGTAATCTCTGATTCCAATGACCGTGGACTGCAAGCTGCAAATACAAAAAACTCAGCTCCCAAGGGGACTCACAGGAAGCAAGTGCCCAATAAGAACACTCATCTTTGCAAGGGATACAAGACCCACTAACCTTGGCACCACTTGTACACCAGCAGTGGAGGAGGTTCAGTGTCAGCTGGTTTGATCCACGGAGGGAAGAGTCTGCGCTTATCAGCCTCATACCACAGGTACTGATCCAGATAAGCATCTGTGATCTTCTCCAAAGGCTCAACATCATAGACAGGAACTAAGTGGCTGTAGAGATCCATGAACTCAATACCCACCTAAAAAAAAAAAAAAATTAAATTAAAAAAAGCAAAACTGAGGCTTACAGCTGACAGAGAACACAAGTCTTAGTGCCATTTAGTTCCTGAATGCAGTGTAGCTGTTAGTATGGTCTGGCTTTCACCAGGACACTCACCTCCTTGAAGGCTCTCTGAGTTAAAAGGTGTCGTTTGATTCTGGACAGAGCTTCATGAGGATTATCATAAGCCTGCTCAATCAAGCCCAGCTCCTCTCTCTGTGACTGATTCAGACGAGATTTCACACTGAAAGCAAAAAAGAACAGCTCACACCCTTGCTCCTAAGCAAGAACAAACTGATAGCCACTGCATTAAATGGATGAAAGACACTGTTCAACCAAGCAAATCAAGACAAGATCTGCAGCTCTTCACAATCCACATCCCCGAGCTCAGAAACACAAATTGGTTTTGCCCCAAGTGGCAACCCTGGAAGTAGCATAACCTACAGCCTTTCAATTTTACAATATATTCAATTCCAGAAATAAACAGAAAAGCTTCAGAAGCCTTTTCCAGTGCAGATGTTTGCCCCTGCAGAAGACAACTACCTCCCATTGCTTACCTGTAAGCTTCCTTTAGCCTCTCCAGGGCTAATATGAGCAACTTGGTGTCATGCTTGTAGGACAGTGGCGGGAAGGGAATAGGTGAGAACCTCCTGCTCTCCAGCCAGTGCACTGTGGTCGTGTACACAGCAACAGCCTCTTCTGCAGTGATGTATGGCCCGTCCTGCAGAACCACACCACCCACATTAGTCAGGGAAAGCTTCCCTAGGGAAACAGCATCAATCTGGGCAACCTTGGGCAGGACAAATGTACCTTCAAGTAATTATGCTGCCGTTCCTGCTCAGCTTTTAAGTAGAGTCTGGTCAGCCTGCCCAGATTCTTCTTACAGACTGTTTTGTCTACAGTGGCACCCCGACGGATCCGCTCCCTGTTGTAGTGAGCTGTGTTTGTCCACCAGTCAGCTTTTGCCTTCACGTATCTCAGGATCATGTTTTCAATAGGAGTTGGCAGCCCTGGCACCTGGGGAGGAACAGGAACTTGAGGGGAGTAGGAGTGGGAACATTCACCAGAGCAGTTCAACCTGGGAGCTGTTAAAATTGAACCAAAAGGCCAAGAGATTTACCTTCCAGGGGATATTGGCCTTCCAGCACCTCCAAGCCTCACTTAAATGCTGCAGGATAGTTCTGGCTTTGTTCTGTTTGATTCCTTCTGGCATCATGTCCAAAATGTCATGCATAACAGCTGCCCTCAGCTCCAGGTCAAAGTGAGACTCCACACGCTGCTTTGTGACAGTCTTTGCTACACCCTTGGAGTGACGGCCTGAAAAAAATCAACATAGTTCAGAAGCTCTGGCATTGTCAGGCAGTGCTCCTCTTCTTCCCAACGTGGGAGTGCACAGAGGTACAGGATGTCTGAAGGAATTACACTGCCACATCATCACTGATAAATCTGGTGGATGAAGTGGATTAGGAGGATATGGACAGCATACTGCTATGGAGCAGGGAATCTCACTTCTATTTGGAATATATTCTGTGAGCACTGGTCCCTAAAGTGGTCAACAGCTCTTGGGATTGCCATGGAGCGTGGATACAGACCACCACTTGGAACAGAAAGCACTGGCAAGTAAACAGCATTAATCTTTCCCACAACACTCCTCCCACATCTAAGATTTACACCGTGTGCTGACCTTCAAACTGCCTGGCCAGCAGATTCCCCAGCCAGCGTTCCAGCAGCGGCGTGATGCCCCTCATGAAGAACAGCCACACTCTCCAGCCTGGAGCCCAGAATCCACAGCCAGGACCTTTGCCCACAGGACCCTGAAAGAACAGAGACAAGGTAACATCAGGTCACTTACTGACACTCCAGAATCCCTCCCTTGTTCACGTGGAAAGATGGAGCTTACCGTGTTAAACCTGTAGTAGATGAGATGTTTCAGGTCCTTGCACATACGGATCTGCCTCATCAGCTTGTACTTGTACCGGTACATTCCCGTCAGCTGACCCACATGGGCAAAGATGTACTGCAAACCATCTGCCAGCTGGAACAGAGGCAGCACACCCATCACACACACTGCCTCAAGGAGACAGGTTGGTTTTACAGCCAGGAGCAGAGTGTGCTAGGCCAGACATAGCTCCTTACACCGACTCACACAACGATCAGAATTTCATGCCTTGTTGCACCATTTTATTGTTCCCCACTTTCCTTCTAACACTGCAGCACTCTGGCATCTTGTGTGTCCTATATAAACCTGCCCAGGTATTTGATGACTTTCCTGAACGTCCCTTCCACACCTCTGATAAAAAAAGAGAACAAGAAAGCCTACCTGAAATGCATCCACATTCCCAAGCCTGTACTGGACGTGGCTGTCCACCACCAGCTTAGTCAGCCGCAGGACCTCCCGGCACAGATGGAAGGCGTTACCAAAACGGGATTTCTTCCTTTCCTGGAAGACACACAAATCCAGAATGTAGGTAACAATGTTCTGTAAGAGCACACCAGCTCCACTTTGGTCAGTCTGTACAGGCACTGGGGCCTGTTTTGTCACACTAGCTACTTCGCAGCCTTCAGGTAGATTTTGCTCTGGAATAAAATAGCTCATGGACCAATACCTTGGTGGTGAGGGTCTTCACAGGCTTCAGGTTGAAGTTGTAATCCAGGTGAAGGTAGTTCAGGTTCTTTCTATGGATCAGCAAGTTGAGCATGTTGTAGCCCTGGCGACACACCTGCAGACCCACTTCCACCCAGTCCAGCTTCGTCGACTGGAAAAACTTGGTAGCCTTGAAGGAGCGGAACAGGTACCTGGAGAGAGCAGAGATTAAAATCAGGGGAGTCCTCCACACACCACACACATCAGCAGTTCCCCACTGAATAGACTCCCCACTCACCTCTTCTTCTGGGCCTTAGGGGGTCTGTGCTTGAGTGCATTCAGAACATAGTATTTCAGCAGCTTCTGGTAGGAGACACGCACTTTCACGGGCTGGCCTGCTGGGCAGTGCTCACGATACCTAGGGATGAACCAGATGCCAATTTTTCAGGTAACTCATGTTCTTTGGAGAACACTTCTCCAGAAACTCTCCTAAAATATCTAGAAACCAGTCACCACAGGATGTCTTTGCTTTATTTTCATTGCAGCAAGAGAATAATGTCATGATCACCGTAACACCCTTTCCCCCAGGAAAGAACTTACCAGTTCTTGACCAGTGGGATATCAAGAGCTCTCCGAGTCCTCCCAGACCTCAGGTTGAAGGGCCTTGGGGCCCACAGCAGGGCAATGCCATTGGCTGTGTTATCTGTGTAGAGTGGGGTATCCTTCAGGAACGGTTCCACAAACTCTGGCAACTCAAACTCTTCATCATCATCAGGCAATGGCTCCTGGCTCTGAAATGAAGAAACACCACATGATGTCTATTTCCTAGTTGTTTCAGCTCAGTTTTCAGAGTTAACCAAGGAAAAAAAAAAAACATTTAGTTGCTCTCACAGTAGCTGTGTGACAGTGCTGAGTATCAGAGAAGCAAAAAAGTACCAGACAAGGCCCCAGGTGAGCTCAACTAACTCTGGCTCCTAGGCCCTGAGCGAGGCGATACAGGAGCAGCACAAGGGAGATGTCAGCTCCATGAATACACCAATGGCAACCAAAAAGATAAAATTGCTTTTCAGAAGATTCTGAAATTTTAAAAACTGTTAATTACTCATTGGGCTTTATCCTACAGAAACCAAAGGAACCAGGTTTGTGCAACTCCAGAAATAGAAAAAGACAAGTGTGGGTTTTTTTTGGTGAAAGGCTTACTGCTTTCTCCTGGATTATCTGCTTGGGCTACTATCAGAAGCAAGGTTACAAACAAAATGCTACACTGTGTGGAGGTGATGGGGTTGTATCTCTTGAGCAGCAACTCACCTTGACAGAATGTCTGTGTGAGATGGGGTTGATCAGCGGATCAAAGTAAAAAGCTGGGAGATCAGGATCTTCCGTTTTAATGAAGACAACATTTGGAGTATGGTACCTGCAACAAACAGGAAGGGTTGGAACACCCCCAGCTCTACCCACCTGGCCCTGCTCCTGAGCCTGTCACACTTACCAGGTCAGGTGGACATGGTGGGGCAGGTTATTGTACAGGTAGGGGAAGGCGATTTTGTACTCGGTCCGGATCGGCTGCCTGATGATGATTTTGTTGATGTCATTAAATTCGTTCCAGTCTTCATCCCTCAAATCAGACAAGAAGGAATTGTTATATAGGCATTCAGGAGGAAAGACAAAACATTTTTGATGGAAGACATGGTATCAGTGCTTTCCTTTTTAGCCTTCTCCCCACACTAACAACCATTCAGCACCCAAAGCAGCAAGAAAAGACCCAGGACCAGCTCCAAGGCAAGACACCCGTAACACATTCTTCTCTGCCCTCTTAAACCCAACACTTACTGAAGATTGATGTCTCTGACAAGAGGCTCGAACTTAGGACCTCCAGGAATGGCCATGTTGAGAGCCTTGGAGGTGAAGAAAGCTTTCAGGTCAAACAGGTAGAAATAGTTGTCATCCACGAGGTCCGTGAGCAGCTGGTTGGCCAGTCGGTAGAGCGTGGACATCATGGGCAGGGTGAACTGCCAGCGCTGGTACGTTGAACCGTTCACGTACCTGTGAACAACACCAGTGCTCAGCACACAAGAGGACAACCAAGGGACCAGAAACCATCAAATCCCTTCCACCACCCATCACCTGCAGCCAATATCAAGGACATCTAACACACAGACCCCTCTAGGCAGAAGGAAAGGCTGCAGGACTGCTAAAGTGCTCTGTGGATTACACCTGTCCAGAAAGTACCAAATGTCTGTCCCAGCTCCAATCTTCCTCCATATCCAAACTGAAACAACATCTCTGCACTCTTAGCAAATATCAAGTTCCAACTAGACAGTCCAGGTTGTCATCTTTATGGCACAGTAAGAGACAAGTTTTAGGAGTCAAGTGGGCAGCAGAATTCCTGGACAGGGGTCTCATTTGCCCTCGCTGGATGCTGAAGACAAGAGGTACAGCTTCAGATCAATCAGGTTCTCCCTCCCATCCTTAAGAGAAGGTTTTTGTCTCTCCACCAACATCACAAGCAGCCCAGCACATCACAACCAAAGGTTATATACTGCTACATATAGGTAATTAATGTAGTGCATTTGCTTCCCACCCCTCCCAGTGAGTTCTGCTACCAGAGGCACATACTTCCTGTTGTCTTTCAGTGGCTGGTGGTCATAGAACCAGTCCAGCACTGGAGCATCCTCCTCTGGATCCAGCTCAAGCTGAATAGCTTCCAGGGGTTCCACATCCAAAATGTTATCAGCATAATCCAGAGGAGGTTCTTCATCATCAAACGGGGGGAATCTCATTCTCTTGAAGTGACGCCTGTCCCTCTTCTCCCGCCTCATCATAATCCACATCGACCTGCCAGAAACCCAGACACCATTAACCACACCCTCTCTGGGGGATCATAGAATCACAAAATGTCATAGATGCACAAGGGGCTGCTCACAAGCTCCCAGGAGGGCAAAAAAAGGAGGCACTTACCCCCACTGAGCAATGTACACGGGCTCTATGACCCAGGGAATCTCATTCACAAATGAGATGGCGCCCGTGATATGGTACAAGACTGGAACATCTCTGATCTGCTCCCAGGGCATGGGCATGTTCTCCAGCAGCTTCAGAACAGCATGAGGCATGTACTTCAGAGCACTGCAAATCAACAACAGTCAGGGATGGAAGTGATCTGTAGAGAACAGCCATGCATCTGCCACCAGGACAATCATCTCTACACCTTTCACCCCTGAAGCTGCTCATCTAACCTGCTCACAAAGGCCTCCATTGACAGATCCACAGGCTTCCCATTCTATTTTAGTGTTTTATATGTAGCACTACCAAAAAGTTTTCTGCTGGTTTGGTATTCATGTGTTAAGAATGATGTAAATATAAAAGGAAAAATTTCGAATGAGTTACTGGAGTTTTTTCAGGTAACAGTGAGTTAGTGCCATGGATCATGAGTAGTGAGAGACAGCTCCTGAATCCAACCAGCAAAGCAGCACTCGCAGTGCTTTTTAAACTTGAAAAAAACCTGTATGCTGGCTGCTTCACACTCTCCCTCAGCATCTTCTAAGACAATGTAATGTTTGTCTCATAAATTCTAAGTAACAACTTCCCTCACATCCTCTCCTGCACTGCTAAGTGCAACTGGTTATCCCAACTTCACCAAGCACAACTGTCACAGAAAGGCCTTTGCAGCAGGAGCTCTCCCTCTAACGCTCAACCAGGAGCTCTGACAGGGCAGCAGAGGCCCCTGCTCAGCTCCCCGTTGCCGCACAGCAGGGAGGGCTCCCTCACCCCAGGTAGACGCGCTTGTCGTGACGGAATTTTCTGTTGGTCATGTCACCGTGGTCACGGATGATCTTGCGGACGTGCTCGGGGGGCATGTCCTCCTTCTGCGCGTCCACGAAGCCGAATTTCCTTTTCTCCGCATAGCGCTTGGCCTGAAGCTGCTGCCACTTGCGAGCTGCGGGAACACAGAGGATGCGGGAGCGGAGTCAGGCCCGGACCCGCTCGGGAGGATTGGGGATGCAGTGACCGGGTCTACCCACCTTTCTCCTGCAGCTTCTCCTCGGACATGTAGTCGGGTAACGGCGCCAGCGGGCTGGGCACCGGGGCGCAGCCGCCGCGGTACGGGAAGACGGCGGCCATGGCGACGCACCTACCAGGGGGATGCAGAAGGGATCAAGGGAAGGGTCGGGACCAACCGCGGCCTCTCCCCCGCCATCCCCATCAGCACCCCCGCCCGCCCCCAGGTCCCCATCGCCCCTCACCCGGCCTCACCGGCTGCCGCGACGCCCCGCGCTTCCCCACCACAATGGCGGCCCAGCGGCGTCGCCTCCGCGCCTCAGAGACCCGGATGCGAGCGGGGAGCGCAGGCGGGAGAGATGCCCAATCAGCTTTCGGGCAGCCTCGGAGACAGCACGGGCAGCCTATCAGGAGGCGAACTAAGGGAAGAAGGCGGGACCAGGCGCAGAGGAGCAAAGGCGGTTGTGTCCACAGTACACTTCCGCTGCAATGCCCGCCCTTCGTCTGTCCCGCCCCCCGCCGCTTCCGATTGGTGGAGGGAGCACCGGTGACAGCTCGGCGCCGGCCCTGATTGGACAACGCGTGGCGGGGATCAGCCCCCGTTGCGTGAAGGGGGGCGCTGTGGGGCTGGCGGTGCCGCTGGGGGGCTGGCGGTGCCGTGGGGGGTTCCGTTCCGACCCCCGACGCTACCCCAGCTGTCGTGGTACCTTGTGGGGTTCCCAGGCCTGTAATGCCCCCGCCGTGGGCACAGTGCCCACCCAGGCCGCCCCCGGCAGGCAGGAGGACGCTTCATCCCAGGCTCCTTGGGGAGCAACGGTTCCACGGCCCCCTCTTAACGGCTCAGCAAGTGGCCACAGCCGCCTCGGTGCCCCCTTCCCCCCATCTAGCAGTACGGACGCCTCCGGCCCTCTGCGTGTTGCCAGGAGCCACCCTGCAGCTCACCCTGGGCCTTTGGCAGGATGGGGGCACCCTGGGAGGGTCCCCATCTTGATGGGGTAGCACTTGGGATGTGGCCGAAGGGGATGCTGGTGGGTTGCTCCAGGGTGACTGGTTCCTGATGGAGACACTCCCCTCTAGCCCTGTGAAACCCTGGGTGGGGGAGCCTTCCAGTCCAGCCTGGGGCATTTCCCATCAGGATGGGCATGCCCAGGGTACCCCCCAAATCCAGCTGCAGTGAGCAGTGCAGCTGCCACTCAGCCCAATGCAGCACTGAGGGAAAATCTCATCATGTAAGAGGCTCCCAGGACCAGCTTCCCTGGCCCTCAACCCCACGTGCCCGGGGTACACGACGTCCACGTGATGGCAGGAATGTGGTAACACAATCCAGGCCTTGAGAAACTTCCCTGGTGTGGGCAGAAGCCGGAGGACAGAGCCAGCATTGCTGAGCTGGTGCAGAGGCCACTCTAAGGGCAGGGATCAGCAGAGCAGCTCCTGAAAAGCTGGGTATAAATGGGTCAAACCACAGAGAAAGCCCCAGCTGCTGGCTCTGCTCTGGCTAGGAGCTGTGAGCAGCACATGGGCACCTCAACACCACTCAAAGAAACAAACCAAACGCAGAGTAGATATCTCCAGCACCTGAAACCTTCCCTGTGCTCTCCACAAATAGAAATGTAAGCAGCTTTGGCCACAAAGTCCTCTCCAGCCTCCTGCTGCCCACATGTCTTGCTCGTCCTTCCCTGCCCCAGCAGAGATACATCCTTTTAATTTTCTTCCCCGAAACAAGTGCCACCCACTCCAAGCAGCCTGTTGTTCCAGCCTGTCCTCCAGCTTTTTCAAACCAAAGGAGAGCCTTTTGCAATTAAAGGTTGTTTGCCACGCAGAAAGCATGACAGATCCCTTGGATTTCTCAAAACCAATACATGTAATCCTGAGCGGGATGATCTTGCTTTGATACAGAGTGCTGGGGAACAGTGCAGTGTGTGGGAATTAGTGGAGTGACAGCGTACAGTGTGTTTGTACTCGGTGGCAGGGAGAAGGGGTAAGAAGCGCCGTGGGAAGCGGTGACACTGGGAGCAGACTGGGATGCTGGGTTCCTTTTTCCCACTAAGCCTCTTCCCCTCAAGTAGTTTCATTTGCAGCCGTTTATTAAAAGCTTGTGTTAATAAGAGCTCCTGCTGCTGGGTAAGAGCATTACACTGGGCTCTGCAGCAGAACTTTTCATCCCTCAGTACGTGCCCAGATCCTCAGAGATGCCCATGCCTGGGAGCTCCACATCTGTGGGAAGTGGCCATCATGGGGCATCATCCAGCAACTCACACTCTCCCATGCTCATTTATGGGCGCCTAACACATCTGGGAACAAAACAACACAAGGAAAAGCTCCAGTTGTAAGAAGTTGGCTCCCCATCCCTGAGCACAGCACCACAGCACCCTCTGCCCCCAGCCTGGACCCCTCAGTGGGCAGCATCCCACCCAGACAGGTCTCAGCCTCTCCCTCCATCACCCACCTGGGACAATCTCCTCAGGGAGGACTCATGAGTGCAGGATTTGGCTTTTACTGGCCCTGGCCTCAAGGATGAAGCCTTGGAGCTTCTCTTGCCTGGTGGTGCTGCCATGAGTATGCCACAGAGGATGCAGGGCTGAGTGCAGTGTCCCCTGGCTGATGGGATGCCCGAGGCTGAGGAACCAGAGGGCTTAGGAAACACTTTGGTGTTTGAGCGTCCAGAAGAGCAGTGAGGACAGAGCTCTTCTGCTCCCTTCTCATCTCAGCAGTGCCTCGAGGAGCTGCAAGAGCTGTTGAGGCTTCTCTGAGCAGCTCCCAGTTGTCCGACCACATCATCCAAAGGTGTAAGGGGAGCAGAGCCCCAGTGCCTGCTCTGTGAGCCCCTCCTCTGCTGTGCAGGGACAAGGATCTGCAGTCACAACAAATGTCCAGGTGTTCTGTTAGTGTTGACTCCCCACCCAAGGTACTAATTCTCTGACGTTCACTCTCCACTGCGCTTTGCTTCCCTCCATGGGCTCGGGGCTGCTCATCCCCCAGCCCTACAGGGAAGGGGGTTATTGCTCCTTCTCCTGCTGCACGTCTCGGCTGGACTTGAAGAAGTCACTCCGCAGCAGGCGGTACAAAAGGATGATGTTCATGGGTGTCATGATTGCCATGCCCACCGTGCCTACAGCGTAGGTTGCCAGGGGCACGTTCTCCCGGTTGAGGAGCAGCCAGCGGGTCATCCAGGCCAGCGTGGCGATGCGAAACACCAGGTAGGTGCCCAGGTTGATGATGCTGTTGAGGCGGTAGCAGGTGGTGTGCATCAGGTTGGCCATGAGCAGGATCTGCCTCAGATGGAGGAAGATGGAGTTAATCTCCACCAGCAAAGCCACCAGGGCAAAGCCCACGTACTGGTGGAGCAGCACGGCGATCCCAAAGCAGACAATCACCTGGGGAGGAGAAAGAAGAGGCTGAGCCCAGGAGCTGGTTGCTGTCAGCTGCTACAAGCTGGAGCTCTCCATGCTCGGGTGCAGCGTGGAGTAGAGGTGGAAAAGGTTATCATGCCAGTGCCAAGCTGGGGACCATCACCCCACACATGTCTCTGCAGCACTGCAGCCTCAGGCAAGATAAAACCTCCTCCCCACCACTGCATGAAACTTGAGCATGGTTTTTTTTTTCCAGTGGGAGGGAAATGTTTCTATAAACTCTAGGTTGGTGGAGCATCCAGACCTAACCCTGTTTGTGTGACCTGGGGAATGCAGCTGGTTGTGGCCCGGCAGGTTTTTCAGCACACAATAAACAGCTGATCAGGGCAGGAGAGGAGACCTGTAGCCCAGGGTTACAGTTGCTGCTGGCTCAGAGATTCTCCCCAGAAGGGGCACACTGCGGGGATTAAGCAGCTTTGGCACATCAGAGAGCCCAGTGGGATGCCCAGAGCCCGGCCTGAAGCACCCTGGGGCTGCTGGATGCTGACAGGGCTGCTGGGGGCAGAGCTGCCCCACACCCTCCCTGCCAGGCAGGGGGGACAGGCTCTGCCTGCCCACGCTTTAGTACACTCAGTCCTTTCTTCAGTTTATGCCATTAATGCTGTTCTCTGTATTGGCTATTTAATGAGATTATCTGCTCCCTGCTTGTTAAATCACTGTCTTGGCCTGAATTAGCTCTATTGTGTAGGTGACCTTTTGACTCACAGGCAGCAGCAGCAAAACTGCAAGGCTCACTGGACTCTGTGAAGCAGCAGGTCTGACCATCACCCCCTCCATCTCCTCCCAGGTAAGTCCCTGTGCTGTTCCTCTCCCCCATCCCCAGGCCCTGCAGACCCCTGAGCCCTCCATTGTACCCCAAAGTGTCTCTGCTGCTCAGCTTCAGGCTGTGCTACTCCCCTGCCCTGCAGCATCCCCAGCCCTCTGGCATCTGGACATCAGGGGCAATCAAAGAGAAACAAACTCACACTAGGCACAACCAGCAGTGAAACGGGCAGAAGGTGTGGGGCTCCTGCACCATGGCTGCTCCAGCCACCACAGCCCTGACCCGAATGGGAAGAAAACACAGGGAGGGGTGGGGGGGGAGCAGGAGGTGATGTGCAGCCCTTCCTGGCAGATGCTCAACTGGCTGAGAGGTGGCAGGAGCTGAGCTGCTCACCCGTGCCAGTGGGAACATGTGGGTCACTGCTCGTTCAAGCCACTGCTATGGATCAGCTCCCCAGCCCAGCCCTCCTTCCTCCTACTCTGTGCACACGTGGGGATTTTTTTCCTACCCTTGGGTGCCCTGCTGCAAAGCTCTGAAGAGTACACAAGTCCTGCAGCACTAAGAGAAGCTCTGAGCCCTGATGTCTGGACTCCTCTCCCCATGCGGAAAAATCAGACAGATTTTGTAACAGGAAACAAACAGCCCCACTGGCAACAGCAGGAGCCCTGCTCTGTCCTCTAGCCCAACCCTCCCCGGAGGTACAACTGCCAGGGTCTGCCCCTTAGACAGCAGCCAGGGGACTCACCACGGAGTGATGAAAGAGCAGCTCCCAGGACTGGTGAAGTTTCTGATTGCACAACATGTCCACAAAGTCTTCAAGAAAATAACCTGGGATCAGAGAGACTGTGAGGAAAGAAAGGGGCCAGGGAGGACTATGCCCCAACAAGCTCTGCACCCAACTGAGCTGGGCAGCCCAGCAGGAAGGGTGACCACACCTCAACCCAAACCCTGGGCGAGTGGTGAGTCACTCACAGAGCAGCATCACCCAGCAGAAGAAAATCAGAGTGATTTGGGTCCCTACAGCAATTACTCTGTAAGACATGCTTCTAGGGAGAGGACTAACTGATCACTTGGATCTGTTCCTGGAGAAGGGTGAGAGTGAAGGCAGCACAGACTCTCACTCATGTCACCATCCTGGGACTGGATCCCATCCACATCTGGAACCCTTAACAGCTGCAGAATTCACTGTCACCAAACCAGCTCCACATCAGCATTTTAGATACCCAAACCTTGCTGAGCTGTATCTGTGCTGAGAAGCCTGTTAGCACTGACCACAGAGTTGGTGACATCTGCAGGAAGGTGACAAGGGGGGGGTGGGGGAAAGGCTTCATATAGCCAGAGAACTTAAAGCTCCTGACATCCACACTGTCAGGTTTAGTATGACGTGCTGGGGGGACCTGCATCAGCCCCCTATCATAGGTATTTTGGGGATGCTCCAAGCCCTGGCTGCCTCATGAGGATGGTGGTGGGCAGCCTGGTGCCCAGTACCTCCTGGCTGTGGGTGCCGTGGGACAGAAAGGAGCTACTGTCCTTTGCCAAGAATAGGGTGATTGTCTGGAGTGCCTGAGATATCGCTGCCTGTGATGTGGCTCGAGGGACTGGTGTCAGGCACAGACAAGCCCCTGGAGACCCCCCCCGGGAGGCAGAACAGGGATCAGCCCACTTCCCCCACCTCACCTACAGATATGGCGACCAGGCTGTGTGCCCCGGGTGGGTCCATACCCACCAGGTCCTCGGACAGCCCAGGGTAGAGGTAGAACCTGTGGGGAGAGGGGTTGTGAGTGCTGGGCAGTGCCTCTGCTTCCCTAATACCCTTCCAGTGCACACCTAGTGCTGCTGACCTTCCCTCAGAGCCCTCCTGTCTACCTGGTTCCTCCATGGCCACATTTGTCCTCCTGTTGTTCCCGGAGTCTCCAGAGCCTCCCTGTCCCTCGGTCCTTCTATGCCTCTCGATCCCTCCTCCACCTCTCAGCGTCCTCCACTTTCCAGATCCACATCCTCCCCCGTGCTCTTCAGGGTCCCCCAACACCCCCATTCCCACCCCTCCCCTCCTTCTGGGCTCAAACTCCCTCGGTGCCCCCTTGGCCGCAGGTTCCCGTCGGGATCCCCCGACGCCCGCGATCCCTCCTGGCAGTCCGGTGTCTCCCCCCGGTCCCAGGTGCCCTCCGGTGTTCCGGGGTGCCCGGGCCTCTCACCCGGCCAGCGCCCCGCAGCCGCTGAGCACGCTGTGGGCCAGCGACGTCCAGATGTTGCGCCACTTCCAGCGGTTGCGCCGGGCCGACGGCGGCGGCGGTACCAGCCGCTCCAGTCCCTGGTTCAGCAGACGGAAAGCGGCGAAGGAACCGGCCACCACCAGAAGTCCCGGGCTAAAAGCCATGGGCATCCACCTGCCCGCAGCTTCCCCCGGGCTCCCATGGGCACCGGTCGCGCTGCCCGACGGCTCCGCCTCGCCTGGCTCCGGGGTCCCGCCCTGCCACCGCCCTAGGCACCGGCACCGCCCCGAGCGCCCTGGCACCGCCTCGCTCTGCCCCCGGGACCCGTCCTGCCACCGCCCTAGGCACCGGCACCGCCTCGCCCGGTCGTCGGTCCCGCCCCAGGCACCAACACCGCTCCGAGCGCCCCGCACCGCCTCTCCCGCACCCCGCCCTGTAACCGCCCCGGGCACCGGCACCGCCCCGACCCACGCCCATCGTGCCGGCACCGCCCTGCCCCGGCCGGGATGCGCGGCAGCGGTGCGCGGGGGGGAGGACAGAGAGCACCGTCCCCTCTGGGAAGGGCCGGGTGGGCTGCGGGAGGCTCTTCAGCCCCCCGCAGAGATGCAGACACGCAGGGAC
>JAOEGS010000362.1:52335-143787 GCA_025447755.1 Corythornis vintsioides
AGGAAATGAACCTGAGACCTGAGGACCTCTACCTGAGGAAACCTGAATTCCTCGATTCTCTCGACATAGAGACCTGGACAGAGAAAGAGGTAGGTGAGCAGCTAAACTCAGTCCTTGATGGGTGGAGGACTCCAGCATTCCTCACCTCAGTGTCCAGAAATAGTGAATGTGCAGTCACAGGCAAGCAGAATGGTCTGACGTGGCAGGACACCAGAGGACCAGGATGGTCTGATCTTTGCCTCCTTTCTCCTGCAGGCAGTGTCTGTGGATTTCCAGAAGCAGAAGGTCAGCTTCATGGACGGGTCATCTCAGAAGTACAATCAGCTGCTCATTGCAACAGGCAGCCAGTGAGTGCACAAAGCATTTGTGCCACAGAATTTTACACAGGATAAGCTGGTTCAATACTAGGGTGGGGAGGTCTTCTAGAGGCGTGTGAGAGGGAGGTGGTAGGAGATGAGAGGATAGGATGACACAGCCAAGAGACTGCATGGGTCTGTGCCTGCCCCCTCCCCCATTTCTCGTTTCATTTCTGATCATGAGACATATCTGGCTTCTCTCTCTTTCAGCTCCAGCTTCCTCAAAGTCCCAGGTGCAGACCTGCAGAATGTGTGCATTCTCCAAACACTAGAAGACTCTAGAAAAATCTTAGAGCTGGCAACTGGGAAGAATCTGGTGATTGTAGGAGCTTCATTCGTAGGTACCAGCCTGGAATGGGTATCGAGTCATCAGTAGTAGCCTTGAAACCCACTTCTGTTTCATGTGCAGATTAACTAGAGGCCCTCGGGGAAGGGATGTTCATTCAATACCTGTCTAGGCTCCTCCCCAAAGCCCTATAGCTGCTGGGAGTATGAGTTACACAGCACACACTCAACTCTTTCCTATGATAGCCAGGGACTTTGAGGGCTATAAACAGTTCCTAGGTATGGACAGAGGGAAATGTGCCTTATGAAAATGTCACTGTCTTTCAGAGGAGCTGGATTCCCCAGAAACATTGGGAATGTGAGGGGGTAAGGCACATAAACTGTTTTGTACACACCAGGAGCCTTTATTTTCCTAATGCTCAGTTCCATAGTGCATCACAGCAAAGAACATGGGGAGCAAAACATCTGGGCCCAGAAATACATAAAGAGCAGCTAAGCACTGGCAGTGCATCAGATCTGTTTTTCCCACATGGAAGGGGAAAAGGAGGAGGGTGCAGGTTCCTGCTTGCAGCAAGCTTACCTTGGGCATGCCTTTCCCTTGCAGGAATGGAGATAGCTGCCTTCCTCTCAGACAAGGCTGCTGCCATCTCAGTGGTGGAAAAAAAGGAGTTCCCTTTCCAGAATGCGCTGGGTCCTCAGGTTGGAGGTGTTGCCATGAAGGTTAGGAAAACCTGGTGCTAATTTCTAGCTTGGAGAACACATGCCATCCAAGCAGCCCCGTGATCTGCAACAGCCCAGGAAATCCAGCCCCTGCGCTGAGTCATAACCCTGCACGCCCAGCCACCTTTCTCACACTCAGCTCACCAAAGGAGCTCTGCACACATGGCTGGTCCCAACCTCCCTCTCAGACACATCCCTCTCCCCAGCCCACCTTCACCCCCAAGCCCTGCTTCATCCCAGACCCACCTTACGCACCCATCCTGGCCAGGACAGACAGAGCAAAGCCAGGTTTCCAGGCACTCTGCACCAGCCAGGGACACGGATGAAACCTGTCTGCAGCCTGGAGCAGCAGCTCAGCCACCTGCCTGGGTTTTGGCTGGGTAAAGCTGTTTTTACTGCAGCACAGCCTGGAATTTCCTAGTGAATACTCAAAACAGCTTCCTCTTCCTTTTCAGATGCTGCAAAATAAAGGGGTGAAGTTTCACATGAAAACAGAACTCTCTGAGCTGAAAGGGGAGGATGGAAAGGTCAGTCATGCCATCGTGATCCCTGAATTGCTTAATTCTAGGGAAGAAAAAAACCAAACAAAAACAAGCTGAGGTATAACCCAGTGCCTACATCTGGGCTTTCCTTTCCACATATAGACCCTCATATGTCTTTTCACTGAGCATAACTCTGGGCTCAAAGGGCACCAGTATGTGCTCATGTCTCAGAGACAACTGTGATATTTCTCTAATGTTCCTGTCCACACACATTAATTGGACAAGGTGATCTGAACCTAGGGAAGAAAAAAAAAAAAGACAGCAAAGAATGAGGCAGCAGGGAGGCTGCAGAAATTAGGACATAGTTTTTAACCCTTTGTTAACGATTCTTTTTCCTTCCTAGGTCACAGAGGCTGTTCTTGACAGTGGAGAGAAACTACCTGCAGATGTGGTAGTGGTGGGAATAGGTAAGAGACCCCTGTTGGGAGAGGGAGACAGCTTTAGCAATGAGAACAGCCAGTAAGCCCAGAGCATCACAGCTCATTCCCAGGACACCATTCCCTTCAGTTTCTTTCCCACTCCATTATCATCCAGCCCTTCCTCTTGGCCCCAAACACCTGGAGAAAGTCAGCAGCCCATGAGCAAACACTTGGCAGGAGGAAAGGAACTACTTATGCTCTCAGTATGGCTTTGGCACACTTGCTAAGCTCTGTGTGTCACGGCTGTGTTATCAGAGCTTACCTTGTTCTGGACCCTGGTTTTATTGCCCCTGGATTAGCTCAGCACCACCAGCCCAAGCACTGGTCACTGCTGCAAGCTCCTCTGCTCCAGGCAGGCTGAGCAGGCACCACGGGCACGTGCTTGCTGTAGGGTCAGGGCTAAGCTCCCTCTCTGCCTTTGCAGAGCTCTGCTGCATCTGTCCTTGCTCCTCTCCCTGCAGGGGTGTTCCCCAACTCATCATTTCTGAAGGACACCTGCCTTGCCAGAGATGACAGCGGTGCCATCCTGGTGGATCTGGTAAGTGCCAGCTGAGTACTCCTGGTCCTTACTCAATTCCTCCCCCCTCATAGTTACACTGATTTGCTTTTTGTGCCATTAGCACATGAAAACCAACATCCCAAATGTCTTTGCTGCGGGGGATGTGGTCTCCTTCCCTGTGGCACTGCTCAACGGGGACCAGTCCAGCATCCACCACCAGCAGGTGGCTGAGGCCCATGGTGAGAGCACAGCCACCTTGCTTTCCAGCTCCTCTTGGAGATGGGGCAGAAGGGGAAGCTGATAACAAGGGGCAGTGGACACTTCTTTGAGGACCTACATGAAAAATATTTCCTCTGCTGGCTCATCACAGGTCATATTGCTGCCTTAAACATGCTGAAGAGAGAGACAGAGTTGCACACTGTTCCCTACTTCTGGACCACGATGCTTGGGCAAACCATCCGCTACACAGGTAGAGGGGGAGGAGAGATGGGAACAGCCAAACTGATTCCTAGTCCTTATCTACCATCTGGGTCTGGGGCTTACAAACACACAGTGGTTGCAGAACTTACCTGAAGCAGCTCAAGTTTTGGACTGGGTGCTATGAAGAGTTTGGCTGAGCTCTGGGCCTGAAGGTTACCCAGTGTTCTAGTTCTTTCTCCCGTGGCTTAGAGGTCACAAGGAAGAAGAACTTCCCTCTCTAAGCCAAGGAGAGGCTCAGAGTCATGACACAGTCTTGTACCTCTGGGGCAGTTCTGCCTGTCCATGGCCTTTGTGCCTGCTCCCAGTCTTGTCCCAGCCCATCGCTGTTGCCAGTGCCCCTACCTGTGAAGACACTGAGGTGGGAAGGGTGGCAGGTGCTGTGCTGGGGCTCCCTTGAGCAGGCTGCAATGCTCTCTCACAGGCTGTGGGAAAGGATACACTGACACTGTTGTGAAGGGAAGTCTGGAGCAAGAGAAGTTCCTGATCTTTTACATCAGGTGAGTGAATCTGCGGCCAGTTTGTGGCCTGAAGTGGCAGCACCCTGGGAACAGAGTGCAGTCCTCTTCCCTATGGCCTGCAGAGTTCTCTCAGATGCTCAAATCACCTCTGACAGCTGCTCACAGCAGTCACCTGCTGGCCCTTGAACCAGTGGGGAGGTGGTTTCAAAGAAAACCAAAGCAGGGTAGGAAAGCAGAAGAGGACGAGCTTCAGTGAAGACACAGCTGGGCAGGGAGCCTGGGACACATCTCCTCTGCCTCACTGCTCCCAGGCTCGGTGCCCAGCTCCCAGCAGTGCCAAGCACTCTGCCACAAGTCCCCAGTGCACCCTGCAGTACCAGCCACCCTGCCACAAGCCCTCCACAGTACAGTTGGCTTCCAGCCAGGGTGCCCCGGGTGTGCTGCTGTGCTGAGGTACTTACGCTGTGGACATCCATGGTTCTTCCACTTTCCCTTTCAGGGATGGCTTCGTGACTGCAGCTGCCAGCCTGAACTGTGACCCCATGGTGTCTCTGATTGCAGAAGTTTTGTACTTAGGGAAACAAATCTCTAAAGAAGAAGCAGAGTAAGTGACGCCCTGACCCAGCTGCTGGGTGGCTCTGCACCGCATTCCCTGGGGCCAGCAGAGTCCACCCAGAGGCACAAAGTCAGGATGAGTTCTTGCAAATCCCCAATGTACCTCTCGTTCACAGGGCCTGTGACATTGGCAAGGTTTCCCTGTTGGCAGAAACCTAAACTCAGTACATGCCCTGCTGTGAGGGGCACAGAGTCGACTGAGTGTTAACAGCTCCACATCCTCCCGTCCTGGCAGAGGAGAAATAAACTCATGAGCAAAGCTGAGCCCAGTGCCCGTGTTTTGTGTCTGCAGCCAGCCCCTGGCTGCTCACAAAGTGGTGATTTCCCCCTCTCTTCTAGCTGGGCACCTGCTGGGCAGGATGAGAGGAGGATGCCATAGTGCTGGAGCTCAGCAGAGGGTCTAAGCAGGCAGCAGCAGCCACACACTGACAGCTCCACCAACCCCTCCTGCTCCTCTCACTGGCTGTTGGCAGGAGCTTTCACTCAGCACACCGGTCACGCTGACCTTCTCCTTTGCAAAAGCACATTTTCCCAGCAAGGGAAGCTGTGACCCAGGCGAGCTGCTCTCCCAGCTAGGAATCAGTCTGTGTGCAAGAACTCGCACGAAATACCCTGCCCCTAAGGAGAGAGGGCTGCCATCCCACCACTGAGCCAGCAGCACCTGCTGGCATCGCTACAGCCCTCTGGGGTATTGCATTAGCTGTCGCAGCCACAGCTTCCAGCCGCCTGACAGCAGCCAGCCCTCAGCAGAGAAATCACAGCCCCGCTCGGCATCCCCTCCCTCCCGCTGGGTCCCCGTGTGCTGGATGCTTCGAGGAGGTGGCCGGGGCGCTGCAGGAAACTCAGCCTCCATACCAGAGGGAAGAGCTGGTAGATTTTTGCAAGGCAACAGCAAGCAAAGCTGTGCTTTCTACAGGAAACACTGCACTTACTCACCGGTCACATGGGGCTTTGCAGGGGGAAGGGTAAGCCCCAGGAGCCCGGCAAGTTCCCGCAGGGAAACTTACTTAAAACCCACTCTGCTTTTACATGAAACAGAGGCGAGCTGAGCCCGAGCCGGGAGGTGAGATACTGCAACACTGGGTTGCGTTCAATGCACCCCACTTGCACCTTGGCACCTTCTCACGGATGAATTTGACCTGTAAACTGCCCAGGGTTTCATTTCCTGACCCCAGGGGGTAACTCTCTGCTCCAACATAGCCACATCTTACCTGGAAAAGAGCTGCTTTTCAGCAGAGCAGGTCTGTCCTTCGTGGCAGCAGGTGGAAGCAGTAAATCTGAGCGTTCACTGTACACAGAGGCACACGAGGGTGGAGATGCTGGTGGCCGGATCACACAGCTCCCCTCCATATCAAACATCAACAGTGCTGCTCCTCCTCACCCTCGGGCATCCTGCACGCACACACACCCACAACTTTTTGCCCCCTCAGTAAGCTCCAGGACTTGTTGAGTGCTGAGCAGGTGCCAGCTATTTTGCACAGACTTGCAGCAGGGTAGTGGTGGTAGAAGAGACCAGCTCTGCCTCAAGCTGAATCCATGCCCATCATTTCTAGTCTGAGAGAAACCTGATGGGGTTCGGCAGCCCCACTCTCTCCTGGTGACCCCAAAGCAGCTCAGCTTCTTGTATCCATCAGCAAGCACACACCAAGCAGAGCAGTTTTATATAAGGAAGGAGCAAGCCCAGGACAAGACATTTGCTCCACTTCTACCACTTAATGGATGCCAGACCATTTTCTGCACAGCTATGAGTGCCAAAATTTGGTAGCAGTCCTGCCTTGGGCAGCTGGAGCCTGGACAGACAGATTTAATTGAGACTGTGCAGACGTATTTCAGCACAGGGCCATTCCTCCCCAGCCTGCCTCAGAGCTGGGATGAGATCTGCTCTTCCTGGTCCCTGCCCAGACACTCCTCTGCTTCCCAGCCACCACAGCAGCCTGGGAGGTGGTGGTCCTGGCAGCCCCGTGGGAGAGGCACCTCAGGAAGCAGAGATTCCCAGGAACTGTTGCTGGATCCACACAGAGACATTGCATGCTGCACTGAGCTGTAGGAGAACTACACAGTGCAAGGCAAGGGGGTCTCAGTCCCTGGAGAGCAGCTTCCCAGTCCCCTCCCAGTCTTCTGTTTCTGTCCACCAGCAAAGAAGAGCCTGGACCACGGTGGAATCCAGCATGGTTTACCTGGACCCTGCTCAGCACTGTTGGCTCCAAATACTTGGAATTCTGGCGCTGCCCAGGGCTGCCCAGCCTCACGGGACAGCAATTCCCAGAACAGACGTCTGGGACTGTGTGTGACTCGGCCCTGAGTCACCCGCTCCCAGCAGCCCAGCCCCACTGCACCTGGCCCTGACCCACAGCAGGGCAGCATGGGGGCAGAGCTGGCCCTCTCCTATGGCTCCTTCCCACTGCCTGGCACATTACAGATTAATCCTGCTTCCGAGCTCAGCAGTAGCTCAGTACTGGGAGCTACACCCAGCCTTAGGACACCCCTTTCACTTGAGGAGAACCAAGAGGATCTGAAAATCCAGCCCCACACGCCCAGATCCCAAGGTGGCCTTGGCCAGGAACTGAGTTCCAGTACCACAACCCTACCTCCCAGCACCCCACAGGGCCCATTGCCTCCACCATTCTCCCACCAGGCAGATCCAGACACCCCACAGGCAACAAACTTCCTAAAACTGAATTGTAGAGCAAAACAGAAAGTTTAATTGCTGCTTTCGGTCTTCTCTAGTCATCTGTCAGCTCGATGCCACCCCACTGCTGGGAGGGCACCCTACTCAACAGCCCTGCGGGCAGGGCCACCTGGCAATCTCCCAGCCAAGGCTCTGTCTGGAGGTGGTGAGACTTCATCCCAGATGGGCTCATCCTCAGCTCTCAAATCCACAGGATGCCGCAGACTGGCTCGTCCCGGTCGCCCAAGGCGCAGGTCCAGCCGACATCCAAGATCCCGGTGACAAGAAGAGAGTGGCTACATTCAACAGTTCTTCAACTGGCAGCTTTAGCTACTAGAGAAGGACATAAAGCTTGCCACTGAAGAACTGGTGCTGGTTAGCCAGGAGCTGGGCAGTGGAGCAGCACCTGGAAAAGGGAACACACAGATCAGAGCCAGGATCGAACCGCATCAAGCTGCGACATCACCCACCTCAGGAGGCAGAGCTGCTCTGCTCCCCCGCCCCAGCACCAAGTCCTGCTCCTTCGCCTCTTCCTTCCCTTCCAGGAAGCTCCACAGAGCTGAGAGCCTGCAGGACCCTCCCCTGTCACAGACTACCCAGAAGCAGCTCCAATCTCACCATTTCCCATCCCTCCCCTCTCCCAAAGCAGGTGGTTCGTGAGCTCCAACACCTGCAGCCGGCTTTAAAACACGCCGGGCAGGGAAATCAAGGCCGTTTCTGGAAGAAAATAAGAGATAAGGCGACCTGCTCGGGCAAGGATCGGTGGCCGCGGCAGGGAGGCTACCGCAGGTTAAGGCATTCCCCAGCCGATCACCTCGGGGCATCTGCGCTGGCAGGGTCCCACCTGGCCGGGGGCCAGCAGCCGCCTGCCGAGGAAGACACTTTGGCAGGAGGCTGCTGCCAAGCCAGCGCCAGGGGAATTTTGGGGGGAGCGCAGCCCTTTTCCGTGTCGTTTTGTCAGAGAATGAGGACACCGATCCCGAGGGGGTGGGTTGGGGGCTGGTTCGGGACCCCCACTTCATCTCCCTCCACCCAGGAAATCCCACATCGCCCGGTGTTTTGGCTGCGGGGAGGGAGTTCTGGGAAACCCCCAAGAGTCCGGCCTCACCTGCGGGGGAGACACGGACACACAGACTCCCGCGGTGTGGGGACAGACGGCACCGGGAACCCACCCCACCCCCCACCCCGGCAGCTTCCCGGCACCACCCTCCCGCTAGCGTCACCCCAAAGGCACTCGGGATCCCGGCTGGCCCCCAGCAGGGGGGGGGAGGGAGGTTAAGGCCGGAGTCCCGGGGGGGTGTCGCAGCGGGGGGGGGGATGCGGGGGGTGGGGGCTCCCGGTGCGGGGCCGGTGGCGGCGGCCGGGGAGCAGCGGCGGCGGGGCCTGGCGTGGATGCCGAGCATTCCTGGCGTGCCGGGTACATCTGGTCCGGATTCCAGCGAGCGAGCCCCGGCCCTGCTCCACCCCCGCCGGCCCGTGAATCAGCACCCGCCGCTGAGCCACCGGCTCCGCCAGCACTGGGGGCCCTGCAAGCACCGGGGGCTAACGAAGGGGGGAGGGGGGCGTCCCTGCCGGTAACAGAGTTCTTCCCCCACCTCTTCCAGGCACCGAGAGACCTCCCCGGCACTGGGAAGGGCCCCAGTGGGAGCTCGTCCCGCTAATAAAACCCGCTGTACCCCCAGCTGATGTCCCCCCTCCCGGTTTAACCGGGTCATCTCGCCCCCCACCCCCGTCTCCTCTCCTGGTAAAACCAATTCCCCCTCCCCCCCTAGCAGAGACAGCCACCCCCCGCCGTTTCACGGTAAAGCCGGTCTCTTCGCTCGCCCCTGGGACACTCCACCGACCTCCCGCCCCCTTCACTGTCTGGGATGCTCCGGTCCGTGCCCACGGTGGGGAGCGGCCTCAGGTCAAAGTCTGCCCAGCCCGGTGCCGGAGTGAAGGTCACCCCCGGGGCGGCCACCGCCCGTCGCGAGGCGGCCCTCGGTCACGGCCCCACCCGCCCCACCGGGACCCTCCGGTGCGGGGATCGCGCTCCAGTCCCAGCCCTAACCCGACACCCCGCACCCCGCCCCGCCGCCACCGTGGGCGAGACCGCCCGGCCCAGGCGGCGCCCACGGAACCCGGGAGGGTCACGTCGCCACCAGCCGCTCCCCTCCACCCTACCACCGTCCTGAGCCGGGAAAAGGTGACCTTCCCCGGCGGGACTACGGGGCGCGGCGGGGGGTTACGGGACCCCTCGACTCCCGGTAGACCGGCGACCCTACACCGGGGCTCGGTTACCCTTAATCACCCACCCCAGCGCGAGCCTCGCCGGACCCACCTGCGCGGGGCGGCCCAAACGCCAACGCCGCCGCCCCACCGCGGCCCGGTGGTGGTGCCGCCGGTGCCGCCGCCTCCCCCCCGCCACCGCGCGCGCCGGCTCCCGTCTCGGATCAGCTGGCGGAGTCATGACGCAGCCACCCACCGGCCCCACCCCCGACCAATCGCCGCCCGGCACGGGCGGGGCACGCCCCGCCCCCGCCGCGCCCGCCCCCCCGCCGCGATCGCCGCTGGCTCCCGCCAATGGCGACCCTGCACAGCTCGCCGCTCAGCCAATGGGTAGGCGAAGCCAGAGCTCTGTCCCGCCCACCCCGAATTGGGAGCGCTGGGCTCTCCCCCGGCCAACCGGCGGTTGCCTAGGAAACGGCTGGGCCCGCCCCGCCGCGGGGGATGCCGGGAGCTGTAGTGCGGCGGGGCGCTCCCGGCATGCCCCGGGTGCTGTGAGTTGGCATTTTCAAGAAGGTGAAGAAGGAGCCGGTGGCTGTGGGGGGGGAGAAAGGCGGCGGCTCTCAAAGGGCCGGGCCCTCCCGCCAGGTCACGGAGCTGTGGCGGGGTCGCTCTGGCCTCCCCCCTCCCGCCCTCGGGCGGTGCCGCCCGCGCTTTTCAGCGCCGGGGCCGGTGACACAGCCCTGATTCCGAGAAGTTGCTCTAAGTCGGTGGCCAATCAGAAGTGAGCGCTCGCCCCGCGCACCAATGGGCGGGCGAGGAGGGTGGGGCCTCGGGAACTCGGCTGACCCCAATGACTTGGCAGCGCCGCGCGATGACTGGACAACTTCTTTAAAGGGGCCGCGCCCTAGCGAGGGGTGAGGTTGGGGGAGAGTGGGTGACAGCAGAGGAGAGGGGCTGCCCGGGTTGGCAAGCGGGGCCCAGGGTCAGCTAGACGCTCCCGCTGCCGTCGCCAGCCTGTCTGGCAGCTGCGAGCTGAGCCGGTGGAAGGGGGGGGGTGGGTCGTGGACTGGCGACCCCGGGGCTCCTTTAAGGACGTTTCCTGCCCTTCGCCCCAGTAACAGCTGATTGCAGCGGGCAGGGGGCGGGGAGCCAATCAGCTGCCTACACGTCCCACCCACGTGACTCCCACGCGCTCTCGCCGCCGCCGCGCCATGCGGCAGTACCCGGCGGGAGCCTCCTGCGCCCTTAAAGGGGCCGCGTGGGGCCGAGAGCGGGATCGTGCCCGGGCAAGTCTCTCCCGTGGGTCCTGCCGCGGCTGCCGGCCCTGAGCCGGTCAGCAGAGCTCAGGCGTCACCCGGGCGGTGGCTTCAGGACCCGATCCCACCTGGGCTTACAGGGATCGGAGTCGGGCAGTGTCTGGGGGGACTCTCCGCCCCAATCCCCGCACACCTGCGGGGACCACACTGAGCCCGGCGGAGAGGAGAGCGGAAGGGCTCAGGGCGGAGAGGGACGGCCTGATCCCGCTTCTCTGCGCCGGCCCTTCCCGGCACTCACCTGCTGCCGGTGGGGTCCGCCTGTCGCGGGGACCCCTTTAAGGGCGGCTGCCTCGTCAGCGCGGCTCGCCCAACTCCAGCTGACAGCCCGGAGCGCCTTTGACGTCACGGTGACCTCAGGCAGGCGCGTCATGCCCCCGCCGCCTGCCCATGTTTAGGCACCGCGCCCCGGCCTTGCGCAATAACCTCCCCCCTTCTGCAGCCGCAACCTGCCCGTCTGGCCTGGCGACCGCTGGAGGGAGCCCGGCCCCGCGTCCCGAACGGGGCCGCTGGTTCCCCACCACCACCACACGCCCCCCACGCTGCGGCAGCTTCCGGCAGTTCCGGGGCTCGGCAGGGTGCGTGTCCCGTGTCTGTGACCCTTCCCACTCCTCCTCCGCCCCGGAGCCCCGCTGTCCCCGGGCCCATGGCGGCGCGGCGGCCGCATGTGACCGCCGTCACCTGACCAACATGGCCGGGGCCCGCGCCGCCCCCGCCGCCGCCCGCCGCGGCTGAGCCCTCCGCCGCCGCCAGGTAACGCGGAGCCGCGGGCCGGGCGCTGTGGGGCCCCCGGGACGGTGAGGGTTCCCACCTTTCCCCCCGGGGTGGGGCGAGGACTCTGGGACGGGCTCTCGGGCTTGCGGGGCTCAGCCTGGTTCTGCGTTCCCCGGTTGCGAGGACCCTGTGGGCCCCGGGGATGGGGAGGGTGCCGGGGGCTGCAGAAGCAGCCCCGACCTCCGGCTTGGTGCTAGGGACGCGCTCGTTGCTGGTGGGCATCCTCAGGGAGTTTGTGCAGCCGGGGCTGTGGAGCTGCCATCGTGTCCCCCCTCCCTGGCCCTAGGATTGCAGGGGTCCCATCGTGTCACCTCCCCCAGTACGGGGTCCCAGAGGACCCATCACGTACCTTCAGTCGCAGAGGTGCCACCGTGTGCTCCCCACCAGCCCAGGGCCTGCAGAGATCGAATCACATCCCTCTGGGTGGTCCTGGGACTGGGGAGGTCCTAATGCACCCCCCTCCTTGGCTACAGAGATCCCACTATGTGTGTCCGTGTGTGTCCCCACCCCTGACACCCATGGCTGCAAAGGTACCATCATGACTCCCTGACTCCCTAGCCCTGGTGCTGCAGAGGTCCCTATTGTGTTCCCCCATCACCTACAAAGGTGCCATCATGTCCCCTTCCCCGGCCTTGTGGCTCTGCAGGTCCTACCACCCATCCCACCCCAACTTGTCCCATCATATGCCCCTCTCAGGCCCTGGGGCTGTGGATGTCCTACTGTGTCTGCTGAGGTCCCATCTTACCCCCCTCAACCAGGGCTGGTCCCTTCTCAAACCCAAGCTCCCCCCCTCTTTTGACCAAACTCCTAAAACCAGCTTTTTTTCCCCCCCTCAACCCCCGGGGTGGCAATGGGGAAGTGACGCTTGCTGCACGGTGCCCACTCGGCGGGTCAGCCGGGGATGCTGTGGGGAGGGCAGGGACAGCGCTGGGCTCCCCTGCTCGCTCACGGCCTCTCTGGGCCACCTTTCTTCCCGCAGAAGCCAACATGGACACCTTCCTCCAGAGGGTGGAGAAGGACCTGAACATCGACCACCGGCAGCTGGCCGCCGAGAGGACCCACGTTACCGCCTTCATCCCGGTGAAATGGCTGGCAAGCCTCAAAGAGCGCCGGGTGCTGCCCAGCCTGTGCCCGCGGCCAGAGGGGCTGAGCGACGTGGAGGTGAGGACGTTCCTGCAGCACTCCGTGCAGAAGCTGCCCGCGGGCTGGACCCGGGTTGAGATCCACGGGCTGTGGAAGGACCGGCTGGCGTACCCGCTGCGGGTACAACCCCTCGCTCCCGACCAGCGGAACGGCAGCCCCGACACCCTACATGGCTTCATGCAGAGTGTTGCTTCCCAGAACTACCGCAACCTGTGGTGCCGGGCTCACCGCCTGTACGCTCGGCCCTACCGCCGTGCTGATGCGCCGCCCACCCTGCTGGCGCTGGATGCTCTGCGGCTCGCCCTGCAGAAGGCTTACGGCTGCCCCGTCCTTCAGGTGGGCAAGAGCGTGCCCGGCGCTTCCCCTGCCAAGGAGAGCGTGGCAGCCGCCAAAGGGTGTCCCCCCTCCTGCCCCAACATGCTGCAGGCGGAAGCTCTGCTGGAGTCGGCCGAGGTGTTGTACATCATCTACCCTTACATGCAGTACTGTTTGCATGACATCGTGACTTTCAGCCCGGCCAAGCTCACCAACAGCCATGCCAAAATCCTCTTCCTCCTCTACCACGTGCTGCAGGCCATGAGGGCTTGTCACCAGGCGGGTCTGGCTTGCGGCGCCTTTTCCCTTCGGGATGTGGCTGTGGATGAGAAGCTCTGCAGCCGGCTTCGTGTGAACTTCAGAGACTACGAGGGACCGAAGAAGGAGGAAGTGAATCTGGAGGCTGGTCTGGAACGAATGAGTGAGCAAAGCAGTGCTGGTGTGCAAGGGCAGGGGGTGAGGTGCACCGCCTGCCAGAAGGACCTCCGAGACCTGGTGTTGCAGTGGGTACACGGGCAGGTCAGCAACTTTGACTACCTGATGCGTCTGAACAGTTTGGCTGGGAGGAGAATGGGAGACCCCAATTATCACCCAGTTCTTCCATGGGTGGTGGACTTCACTACCAAAAATGGAAAGTTCAGGGACCTAAGAAAATCCAAGTTCCGACTCAACAAGGGAGACAAGCAGCTGGACTTCACCTATGAGATGACCAAGCAGGCATTTGTTGCTGGTGGGTCAAGTGGGGAGCAGCTCCATGTCCCCCATCACATCTCTGATGTCCTTTCAGATATCACCTACTATGTGTACACGGCTCGGAGGACACCCAAGGCAGTGCTGTGCTGCCATGTGAGGTCTCAGTGGGAACCCAACGAGTATCCAGCCAGCATGGAGCGCATGCAGAGTTGGACCCCGGATGAGTGCATCCCAGAGTTTTATACGGACCCCTCCATCTTCCGATCCATCCATCCAGACATGCCTGACCTGGACGTACCATCTTGGTGTAGCTCCTACGAGGAGTTCATCAAAGTCCACCGCATGCTGCTTGAGAGCCGGGAAGTTTCTCAGGACCTCCACCACTGGATTGATCTCACTTTTGGGTACAAGCTGGTGGGGAAGGATGCTGTCAAGGAGAAGAACGTCTGTCTCCATCTCGTAGACAACCACACGCATCTGACCACTTATGGGGTTGTGCAGCTCTTTGACCAGCCACATCCCAGGCGCATGGTGGGACCTGCCTTCACGCCTGCTGAAGCTCCAGCCATTTCCCGGCCTCTTCTCCAGAACATCCGGGAGACTGTGTTTTTGGAGGATATCCAAAACCAGGTGACAGATGCAGTTAATGGACTGGTCCTGGAGGCTACTCCCAGTGAAACCACCTGGTCTGGAGAGAAATCTATGGCCGGTGAGGATGACTTAGAGCAAGGCACAGAAGCCTTGGATTCGATTTCTGCTACTGGTAGAGCTGCTGATCCGCCCTGTGCTACTGTGCCTTCAGCACAGCCCCCCACCCTCCCTGCTTATGCCACCGAAGGCAAAACCTCAGGTGTCCGACCTCTCCGTCGGAGCAAGGCAGGTGCTGTGGATCAGGCTGACATGAAAATCACGCTTCCTGAAGGCTTCAATCCACTCCAGGCTCTGGAAGAACTGGAAAAATTGGATAATTTCTTGGTTAAAGGCTTAAGCAGTGAGATGCAGCTAATGGAGCAGCCGTGGGAAGAGCCACCCTTGGGTCTCTTGGATCTCTTTCAGCGGGACATGCAAGCTTTGGGCATTCTGGTAGCTGAGATTATATTTGCACCAAGGATTCGTCCTTCCAAGCCTGAGGCATCCCTATTGGAGCGGTTCCTGATGGTCCGTAATCTGTGTCGCTACCATCCCAAGGAGATCCCGGCTCCGCTCCAGCACGTGCTGCACGTCCTGCTGCGACTGAGCGTGCCAGTGGAGAAGCTTCTGGAGACCAGGCTGGGCAAGGGCACGGTGCAGTTGTTTGAATACAACCCCATCTCCCAGGGCCTCCCCCCACCCTGTCCCACCCAGCTCCTCAGTCCCTTCAGCTCTATCGTCCCTTTCCCCACGTACTTCCCAGCCCTGCACAAGTTCATTTTCACCTATCAGGCAAAGAAGATAGAAGACGAAGGTCAGGGCCGGGAGCTTGTTTTCCAGCTGTGGCAGCAGCTGGAGGGGATCCTTTCTGAAATCACTCCTGAAGGTTTGGAGATTCTTCTGCCCTTCATATTATCTCTGATGTCTGAGGAGAACACCGCTGTCTACGCAGCGTGGTATCTCTTTGAACCCATAGCCAAATCCCTAGGTCCGAAGAATGCCAATAAATACTTGCTGAAGCCATTGATCGGAGCCTACGAGACCCCCTGCTACCGCCATGGCAGGTTCTACCTCTACACAGACTGCTTTGTGGCCCAGCTGATTGTGCGCCTGGGGCTGCAGTCCTTCCTCCTGAACCTGCTGCCACACATCCTGCAGATTCTCGTTGGCATCGAGAGCTCACGGGAGGAGAGCAAATCCCTCCTGGGCACGGCCGAAGATGATGAGAGTGGAGGGGAGAGCCCCGTGTCGTGTGTGTTTGGGGAGGAGATCAAAATGGACGTGGAGCACAGCTCCGCTGCGCTTGACCTCCTTGACTACACCTCTGGAGTCAGCTTCCATGACCAAGCCTACCTGCCCGAGAGTGAGGAATTCCAGAGCGGCCTCTATGTTGGGGAGTCGCTGCAGCCTCAGGAGCAGGAATCACTCAGCCTTGGTCGCCTCAGCGACAAGAGCAGCGCCAGTGAGGTGTCCTTGGGAGAGGACAGACCAGCGGATGGGGATTCCCAGAAGGACAAGAGCAGCTTGAAATCGATGGACAGCAGCCAGGACCTGAAACAGAGTGAGGACTCGGAGGAGGAGGAAGAGGAGCACGATGAAGAGGAGCACGATGATGCCACGGTTGATGCAGACCTGATGGTGGCCATGGATGCTGGTGCCTCCGTGGATGTCACTCTGGCTGATGACAGCAGCGAGCCAGAGGATGGAGAGGGAGAGGAGCTGCCGGATCACTCCGATGACAAAGAGCAGACAATACTCCTGGGTAAGACCCTGCTCACACTGAGCTTTCTGCTGTGTGTGGCAAACACCCAGTAAAGCAGTGAGTGGGAGAAGGGGAGAACATGGGAAGAAGTGGGTGCGGATTTAGGGGTATCAGTATAAGGGGTCCCAGCTCAGGGACAGCAATGAAACCAATGTAACAGGCCAGGTCTCCACTGCCACGTGTGGCTCTGAGAGGTGGGAAGCTGCCTGTGGGACAGGCAGGGTTGGGTTGGCAGCTGGGTGATAACTAATCTGCACCGTGCCGGGCTCTGTCCTTGCAACTGGTTTTGTTTTGCAGACACAGCCTGTAAGATGGTGAGGTGGCTGTCGGCCAAGCTGGGCCCCACCGTCACATCCCGCTTCATCGCCAGGAACCTGCTCCGTCTGCTCACCTCCTGCTACATTGGTAATGTCTGCTCCTCAGACCCCAGGGTTCCAGGGTGGGCTGTGCCCAAAAAACCAGTCTGCTGGGTGCCTGGTTTGGGTGTAGCCTGTTTGCTTCAGCTCATGATGTTGTCTCTGGACAGGGCCTACCAGGCAGCAGTTTGTACCAAGCAATGATGAAAACAGTCCCCTGAGTACAGGAAATATCTACCAGAAACGGCCAGTGCTGGGAGATCAGGTGTCCAGGCCGGTGCTGGCCTGTCTTTTGCACATGGCACACCTGTATGGAGAGCCCGTCCTCACCTACCAGTACCTGCCCTACATCAGCTACCTGGTCAGTATTTCCCTTTCTCCTCTTCTTGCACGTGTTGGGGTGAGACCTATGTCCAGGCACAAAAGGAATCTGAATTGCTTGGGTAGGAAGAGATCATGAAGTCCAACTGTTAACCCAGCACTGCCAGGGCACCACTAACCCATGTCTCTCAGCACCACATCTCCACGGCTTTGAAACCCCTCCAGGGATCGTGGAGATTCCACCACTGCCCTGGGCAGCCTGGGCCAGGCTTTGACAGGCCTCGTGGGGAAGAAATAGTTCCTCGTGTCCAACCTAAACCTACCCTGGTGCAACTTGAGGCTGTTTCTTCTTGTCCTATCACTTGTTCCTTGGGAGAAGAGCTTGACCTCCCCTGGCTCCACCCTCCTGTCAGGAGCCAGAACGTCTCCCCTGAGCCTCCTTTTCTCCAGGCTGAACAACCCCGGGTCCCTCACTGCTCCTCACCACACTTGTGCTGTAGAACCTTCCCTGGCTTCATTGCCCTTCTCTGGACACAGCCCCTCAGTGTCCTTGGGGTGAGGGGCAAAGAGGGCAGCAAGGGGTTCCTTTTATAGGATATACAGAAAATATTCCAGCCTCACCAGGAGCCTCCTGCATAAAAATCTGTTCTCAGCTGAGCTCCACCTGGGCCAGTGTGAGCTGAGCAGCTCTGGCTGTGCTGGTGCAGCAGGACAAGGCTCTTTTCCCCACCTGCCATAAGCTCTGAACCTCTGCCAGGGAAGTTCCTGGCCACGTGTGTAGGCTCTGCCACTGTGGTTCTGCACCAGGCTGCTGCAGCCCCTCCTTCCCCATTTCAGCCAGGGGCTTTCCCTGTCCCAGAGCCATTACTGGCACAAGTGAAGCCAGAGGAAGAGGTTTTCTTTTGCTTTGCTGGGCAAAGGGTGGCAAAGTAGAGCTGGCTTCAGGGGGAATAGAGATAACAGGCAGGAGGAGCAGCTTGGGCTGCAGTGGGATTGCTGGAACAAGGGCTTTTAGAGCTCTGTGTGGGTAGATAGGGGATGAGCTGGGGCGAGGCTAAAGGCTTTTCAACTGAAAAAATATTGGCAAGCCTTGTAAACTTTTCAGCTTGAAATTCATAGCTGAATAGCAAGAAGAAAATATGCATAATGCAGTTGGTTGAAAAAAAAGAGAACAGTTGTTAATCAAAAAAACCCATTTTTGAATGTTTTAAACAGACTTATTTTTCATATTGCTCCCTTTTTAGTGGATATAAACACTTTGGTTATGGATTCTGGTTTAAATGGAAAACTTCAATAGCTTTTTGATAATTTCAACGTAGAGGAAAAGAGGCCACAGCTGTTCATTTAAAGAAAACAAACCAGCATTGTCAGTTTTTCCAGTGTTGAAGGGAAGATTTTTCAGGGGAAAAAATCCCATTTTTCAGCAGTATCATTCTCCAGCCCATTGCAATCACAGCTCCAGCTGTTCTGCTTTGCTTTACTAAACTTATTTCTCGAGGGTGCTGGAGGATTAATACCCCTGTGAATGGCATTTGGCAACCTGATATTAAAGCAAAGAAACTCATGGGTCACAAACAGGATAAAGTGAATCCTTGCAGGATTTGGCAGAGTGGATATTTTGTGAGAGGAAGAGCCTCTGTGATGAGCTGGAAGATGGCAGGTGTACAAGAAATATAGCGGAAACTGGGAATTGCTTGTGGGTTTTATTGCTGGCTCTCGTTTCTTGGGTGTCTGATTTGTCTAGGAGTTAGGAAATGGGGCAATCTAGAAAGAAATCTTTTTGGGTTGCTGCTGGTGTTGTTAACTCTTTGGCATTGCTGTCACCAGCATTGGGATGTTGTCAGCAAAAAAAAGGATGTGCTCTTCTGCCTCATGGGATTATTAGCTGCTGGGTTTCTAGAAGTCAGCAGCAGGTTTGACCGTAATTTGAGCTTGGATATTTCACACAGGCTGTTTCTCTCCAGTCTGTGCACCCAGGCTCAACATGGCACGGGAAGAAGACACTGATTCTTGCTTTAAGTTGCATGTGTGTAACAGGTTTCCCCTCTTTCTGGGCTGGCAAACAGTGCTCTGGGGTGTCCAGGCTGCTGATGGTTTAGACCAGTCTGGGGTTGTCTCTCTCCTCTCTGAGTTTCCCAGCTGTGGGGGCATCCTGGATGGGGATGCCACCCAGGGGATGTCATGCCCCATTCTCTCAAATCTCATCTCTCACGCTGACATCTGTCAGTTTCCAGGTTAGCCCCTTGAGTGTAAGACATGAGTTGCTGTTGAAACTTCGTGCTCAGATCCCTCTTCCAGGGGCTGTGACCATTTTGAGGCTGAGCTCAGGTGATCCTGGGGTTCTTTAATGTGTGCTGTTGAGGACAAGGTGGCACTGAAGGACTCTTCTTTTGCAGGTGGCACCCAGCAGCGGGTCCGGTGGTGTCCGGCTGAACAGTCGGAAGGAGGCCGGGCTCCTGGCTGCTGTGACACTGACCCAGAAGATCGTGGTGTGTCTCTCAGACACCACACTGATGGACATTCTCCCCAAGATCAGCCAGGAGGTGCTGCTCCCAGTGCTAGGCTTCCTCACCTCGCCAGCTGTTGGGTGAGCACTTCAGGCTGCCATTGCCTTCAGCACACCCAGAGTGGGGGGTTGGGAAATGGTTCTGTGAGGACCTTAGTGGTCCTGGGGTTGTGGGGCTGCTCCTGCCCTGCTGTGCACCTCCTTGCACTGGTACACACTGAGCTTGTGCTGCTCAGGACCTTCTGCTAACACAAACAGGGCAGAAAGCATGAAGCAGGAACGGGGAAAAGGGGTGTTTGGAGGGCAAGCTGGTAATGGGTGTTCTCTCCAGTTTCCCCAGTGGTGCCCAGGCCCGTGTTGTGCTGTGTGTTAAGACAATCAGCCTCATTGCCTTGATCTGCCTGCGGATTGGGCAGGAGATGGTGCAGCAGCATTTAAGTGACACAGTGAGAAACTTCTTTGGGGCATTCTCACTGCTGCAGGAGTTGCAAGACCAGGTCAGTGATGTGGGAGAGGTCCTCCTGCCATCCCTCAGTACCCAGCTGGAGGAACGTGGTGGGCATACCTGCATACACCAGTACTGGTGTCAGCAGCATCCATCCCAGTCTGTGTTTGTATAATTATGTGGTGAGAGCATCTGATCTTGGGTGTCTTCTGGTTCTCTCTTGTCCAGGGGTTGACAGCAGAGTCACTGAGCAGCTGTGAGGTGCCAGTAATGGAGGTGCCCCTTTCGGACGGGAAGCTGCTGGCCCTGGATCCATCTGTGCTGATGGAGTTGCAGAAGGTGTTTAACCCTGAGATGGCCTACATCACCTACATCCCCTTCTCCTGCTTGCTAGGTATGGCTTGGCCACCATCTCCTAGGATTTGTGAGACAGTGCTGGACCTGAACTAAGGAGAAGTCAGAGGGCATGCTGAGGGAAACCCACAGCATGGTCTGCTTGTTGGACTGGGAGCCCACTGGGCTTCAGGCTGCTTTGTCTGGGAGTAGCATGGGACTGGCTCATGGGGGATGTTGTGTTCAGAGGCCTGTGCTGGCCCTTGTTCTGTCGTTGATGGGGGGGATGATGGTGGGGAAATTCCTTCCCTTGAAGCCCCCTTCTGTCTCTTCAGGTGATGTTATCCGGACGGTTGTGCCCAACCACTTGCTGGTTGAGAAGCTGGCCAGTCTCTACCTGGAGAATGTGAACCCCAAGAGCCTGCAGGTCATCAGCCTGGAACAAACACCGAGCACAGTGGGCTCAGACCAGGATACACGGGGGACCGAGCCCTTCTCCAGCCACCAGGAGGACAGTCACTCTGGTACTTTTGGGAGCGTGCTGGTCGGGAACCGCATCCAGGTCCCTGTGGACACGCAGCGTGAGGGTCTTGGCTTACTTCGCCTCAGTGCTGGCACTGATGGCTTTATTCCCAGCTCATCCACTGAGGAGAATACCCTGAAGCACGACCTTCCTCGCAGCACCCACATGCTGTGTGGGAACTGGCTGGCCTACTGGCAGTATGAGATTGGGGTGAGCCAACATGACCCTCGATTCCACTTCCACCAGATCAAGCTGCAGAGTTTCTCAGGGCATTCAGGGGCCATCAAGTGTGTGGCACCGCTTAGCAGTGAGGACTTCTTCCTCAGTGGCAGCAAGGACAAAACCGTCCGCCTTTGGCCCTTGTACAACTATGGGGATGGCACCAGCGAGGTGCCTCCGCGCTTCACCTACACCGAGCACAAGAAGTCAGTTTTCTATGTGAGCCAGCTGGAGGCATCCCAGCACGTGGTGAGCTGTGATGGGACCGTACACATCTGGGACCAGTTCACAGGTAAGAAAGGAAAGGGTCAGGGCTGAGACAGAGGGGCCATGCTGAATTTTGCTGGCTTCTGTTAAAATACAGTACGGAACTGGAGGTGAGCTGTGCACCTTCTCCAAACATCTACTGCTGTAACCTGTCGTGTTTTCCCAGGCAAACTCCTCCGGACTTTTGATGAATTAGACAGCAAAGTCCCCATCACAGCTGTGACCACCATGCCACCTCCCTATCACAGCATCTCAGTGGCCAGCGCGGACTCTGTGCTGCGATTCATTGATCACAGGAAGCCAGGATTGCAGGTAGGCAGCCTGATGCTCTGCCAGCCACCCTCCTCTGTCCGTGTGCTTAATGCCACGATGGTGGCTGGCCCAACGCCAGCTGAGATGCCTCCATGAAAGCCAGCTGGGCCTTGTGCCCTTCACGCTGGATCCTCTCGGTCCCCGCCGTAGCTGGGCGCTCTCTCTTGCAGCATGAGTTCCGCCTGGCCAGTGGGGTGAGCGCTGGGCTCATCCGCTGCTTGGCCGTCAGTCCCAACGGGCGCAGCGTCGTGGCCGGATTCTCCTCTGGTTTCATCGTGCTGCTGGACACCAGGACGGGACTCATCATGCGGGGGTGGCCTGCCCACGAGGGAGACATCCTGCAGATCAAGGTGAGAGGGATCAGGGTGGAGGGGGCTGCTGTGTGGGTCTCATTGATGCTGCTTGGCAGGGTTTGTCTGCTCCATCCTCCGGGCGTTCCTCCATCCCTTGCTGTGTCCCTAAGAGGCTGTTCCACTCTCCTGCCCCATGGTTAGTGCTGCAGGTTCTATTCTTAGTCCAGCCTGTGCTGAACAGAGTTCAACCCTCCCAGGTGGCAGTCCCTGGCAGGCAGGTCTGCAGCAGAGGCAGGGAGAAGACACATCTCCCATGAAGAAGCGAATGTGTTGCTTTCCCCGCAGGGCTCTCAGTCCCCCTGGGAGATCATCACTCTAATGAGTAACTCTTGTCCATATTTACCCACCCTCAGGGAGCAGCATTGGAGCTCCAGTGTCCTCGACCCAAACACAGGTTAAGCAAAGTTCAGTGGTGTGGGTTGTTTACCCTCTCACTAGCTCTGCTAATAAGCAGCTCTGGGCTTCTCTTACCCTCAGCAGTGTTTTCTACTGTGAAAGTGCCTCCCAGTTCTTTTTCCTGAGAAGGAAAATAATCTGGCAGGTGGTTTGATGGAGAGGGAGACCACATGATAATCACTTTACCCACTGCAGTAGTAACAGATGATAAATCAGTTGTGCTGAGTATCGGGATGTTGTGAAGAGACACAGCCCATCACTTGGAGGATAGTGCCAGAGGATGTTGCCAGCTTCCAGAGAGTCCTGTAGCTTCCAGTGTCCACCTGGATGCCTTGTTAATACTGCTCAGTGCCATCAGTTGCTTGGAAATATCTGGGGCTGTCCCAAGGGATTGCACTGGGACTGTTGGTTTCTTGGCAGCTACCTGCTAATCTCATTTGCAGGATGAGATTGTGTGTTTTTCTGTTGGTTCACTGGCCCTTCCTCTCCTGCAGGCTGCAGAGGGCAACGTGCTCATCAGCTCCTCTTCGGATCATTCCCTGACTGTCTGGAAGGAACTGGAGCAGAAACCTTTGCACCACTACAAATCTGCATCTGAACCCATCCACGCTTTTGACCTCTATGGCAACGAAGTGGTCACTGGCACTGTGGCCAACAAGATTGGTGTCTACTCCATGCTGGAGTCCTCAGCCCTGCCCGTCAGCACCACCAAGCTGAGCTCGGAGAATTTTCGGGGTACACTGACCAGCCTGGCAGTGCTGCCCACTAAATGCCATCTCCTGCTGGGCTCAGACAATGGTGTCATACGCCTCCTGGCATAGTGACCCCCGGCCCTTGGGCTTGTGGCTGCCCCACAGCACTGGTAGCAGAGCTGAAAGCTGGCAGTGTTGCTTACAGAGGAGGCAGTTAGATGTTTCTGAACAGAGGAAGCAGGGGGAGGTGTACTTGTTAGTGAGCACTTAGTAAAGCGTCTCTAACCTCTTTCTGTATCTTTAAAAAGAAAAAAAAAAAGCCATAACTGAGAAACTTCCACTGCTGCTGGGAGTAGTACTGGGCATTGTAGGTCACTGTCACCCCTGCAGAGGCCTGGAGCTTTCTGTACCACGTGTGCCTGATCCCCAGGGGACTGTGAGCTGCCCTCCAGAATAATATGGACCACAGGTATCCTCCCTCCTTCAGTTAAGGGGTAAGAGGTGCCCCTTGACAAGAACACAGCAGTTTAGCTACTGCCATCTGCACTTACCCTTCACTTCCACTCCTGAACCACTGAACAGTCCTACTAGGGTAGCATAACTGGGTCTGGGAACTGCTGCGTTTGGAGCCACATGGTGCTGGGCATCCCTTCCTCCTGTGGTCTCTGTTCAAAGCCCAGAGGTTCTGCTGGCTGAGTTAGAGCCTGTTTGGGAGGAGGAGAGGTTAACTAGAGCACTTCAGCTGCCTTACTGGCTCCAGGGAAGGAAGGGGATGGAAGTCAGCCAAGGCACAAACCCCGTCTGCTCCGCCAGTTCATTCAGGAACGGGCTGCTGCAGAGGGACAGTTGGGGGTGGGAATGTCACCCTCTAGGGAGGCCAGAACTAGATGCTTTCATGAGGTTTTTGGCTTCTGAAGCAGTAGGGTAAGTAGGGACTATTGTTGGTTCTTGCCCCAGCAGCACTGCATCCTGTGATTCCCTAGGGAATTCCCTTTGTGCTGTGCACGCAGTGTTTCTCCAGGAATCCACCTTCTAATCTTCTCCTTTGTGCTGGTCAGACTCCTGGGGAGACAGGACAGCAAAGAGGTGCTCAATTTTATCCCCTGGTTCCCTTGTAGGGTGAGAGCCAGGAGGCATGATCCAGCATGGTCTCCTTCTGACCTCCCTGTTAGGACAGCACAGTCTGTTCCCACCCCAAAGGCGAAGAGAGTGCTCTCTGACCCAGAAGTAGGAGCAGTTGCCTCACTTGTATTGCAGCCCTTTTCCCATCCATCCTGCAGCCTAGTCAGAGCCAGTATCGGGAGCGGGAAGCTCTTGGGCAGAGGAGGAGCCTGCTGTGGGTTGTCCTGGGAGGGGAAAGGGCTTTCCTCCAGCTGCTGGTTCATCTGAGCCACCTGCAGTTGAGCAGGCTGCCCTCCCCTTCCAGGGACTGGGGGGAGGTGAGAGGGTGGCCCTTGCTGTCTTTCCCTACCCAAGGGGAGCTCTCAGTCCCGTGTTGCCTATTAACCATTTGCAATAGATGTAAATATTTACTTCTAATAAACTCTTTGAAAGAGATGCAGAGATGGGTGTGTGGAGGAGCTCTGTGCTGGAGGGGCCAGGTGCTGTGAGAAGCTGAGGGTGCTGCCTGCAGCTCTCTGTCTCTGGTGGCTAAAGCTCTGCATTTGGGCACCTCTGGTGTCCCAAGGTGAGCTGAAGGAGGGATGCTGTGAAATTGCCCTGAATGGAAGGTAGGACTTGGCAGCACAGGGACTTGACTCCTTAGTGACTTTTCACACTGAGGACAGAGCCAGGAAGGATCACCATCACTTGTGCATACAGCACAACCATACAGAACAGGACCACTGGAGTCCTCCCCATTCCTCAGGCTCTTCCACCATGCCACAGTGGTGCATGCTTTGGAGCCTGGCACCAGGGCCAACTGACCTGGAAGAGCTCTGGTGTGTGATGTGCTGTGCCCAAGGGGAGCTACCAGCTGCTCTTGGCTCAGCCCAGCCTAAGCATCACTGCCTCCTGCTCAGGTACATGGCCACAGGGCCTGGGGCACCAGCCATCTGTTAAAACTGGTGCCTTGTGCTGGATGGAGCAGAAGCAGCTGGGACGCAGGGAGTCCATAGCTGGGGTTTTCTGCAACAAAAATTCCCAGAACAGAGAGAGCCCTGTGGCAATAAATACCAAGCCCTATATTTTCACTATCAGTTATGAATAAAAGAGCACATTCCCAGCCCGGGGTGGGTGTGGAAAGTAGAGCCATGACCAGGGGACAACTGAGTTCACACGTTCTCTGCGACGGGACTTTCAGAGCTGGTAAACTCGGTGTTAATGTTGTCTTGAGGGTACAGCAGCCAGAAATGTCTCCTCATTTCCAAACACATCACAAACTCAGTTCTTGTCACCCAAACAAATGTTTGACGGGATGTTGTAGGTCAATATTTGCCTGCCAAATTCCCAAACGGGGGTGGTGCTGAAGGTCGCTGCCGTCGGGTAGGAGGCTGGACAAGAGCCTGTGCTTGCCCTGCACAGAGCCTGGCTGGGCTACAGCAGCTGCCAGCTCCAACGTGGACACGAACCACTTCAGGTAAGGGGCAAATAACTGAGGGTTTGACAGTAAATGAGGGCAAAGAGGGTGAATTTGGCAGAGGATTAAAGGATAGGCACTGCTAGGGAGAAGAACAGGGTTATATGTGGCTGCAGGATTTGGGGTGAGGAAGGAGGGGGAATGAAATGGCCTCAAGAGAAAGAGAAAAAATGAGAAAAAGATAGGTTATTTCTGTTTGAAAGTGAAAAGTGGGTGGGTGAAGCAGTGGCCAGGGAACAGGTGGGGTTTTATCCTGGAAGCCCTGGTCTGAGTGTCCCATACAGGAACCAGAGCGTGGGGGTGGGAGAGGCTGGGTTTGCCAGCAAAAGGGAAGGCGAGTGCTGGGAAGGGGAGGACTCTGTTTCAGGACATATTGCTGAGAAACTGCTCTGGTGTTGCATTTTCTACCTGCAAAGTCCCTCACAGACAGCACTTGCTGAGTGTCTGCAGTGCCACTGAGAGGCAGGTTAGTATCCCTTCTCCCAGGAGCCTGGGGCACAGCTGAGGCTGCTGCGCCTGTACCTCGGTGGTTCGCACAGGAAAGGAGCAGAGGCTCTTGTTTCCTTCCAGAGGCACAGTGTGTGCAGGACTGATTAGGGAAATGCCATTTGCAATCCAGAGAAATGAGGGTGATGGGGTCAGAAATGCAGGATCCAAGCAGGAGAGTGTCACGTAGGAGCCTGGCTGTGGTTACAGCTCTGCTCCGGTGTGGGTCCCTGTTCCTCTCTGATTTCGCTGCCTTGGCATCGGACCCAGGAGTCCTGTGTTGTTTCTTTGCAGCATTGTTCATCTCCCCATTGCTTCCTGCAAGCTCCTGAGCCAACCTGTTTGGCCAGGTTGGTAATTTTCTCCCTGTGGACCTGACTAGGCTCAGCTCGCTGCTGAGGCAGCTGGAAATAACTTCTGGTCCTTCTGTTCCAGAAATATGGTGTTCCTCTGGGGTCTGTGGCTTCTCTGCCTGTCTGCTCTGCACAGTCACCTAAGGGTAAGTTGCTTCACTCCAGCGCTGGTGGGGACCCTGAGGTGTGAGCAAAGGGCAAGAGGAGTGAGGTGTCTCTGCTGCACTAGACCACAGGGCAATACCACCCCAAGAGAGGACCTGGCAGGTGGACTGGTGGAGGACACTGCTTCTCTGCTATGGGGTTAATCTCTGCCCCAGTGCAGCCAGGTTTCTGATCTTTTTCCAGCTAATATACCTGTAGATATTCTCATTATCCAAGTGGATTTCTGTTGGAAAACTTTAGAAATTTTTCTTTAACTGTAGTGTCCATGAGCTTCAGGGGTTAACAGGAGTTGTTTAATAACAGCTGCTTTTTTTTTTTTTTTTTCACCATTTTAAATCTGGATCCCTGTCAGATCTGAGATTGCAAAACCACGCAGCTCACTCTCTGGAGGATACATTATTTTGTACCATTCTGGCCCAGTCCCTTTCTAAACAAATCCAGTATTTGCCATCTCTCCCAGCTCCTCCTCACTTCTGCCTCCCCACAGTGGACCCCACTGCCCCTGGGTCTGCATCCTAAAGCCTGGCCCATGCTGTAGCCAGTCTGGTGACAATCTCTGACCTGACCCCATGGGAATATGTTAGTAGTTGGGGCAGAAAGGAGAGACTCTGGAAATTCAGAGGGAATTTTCTGAGACCTGACTTTGTTTCTTTTTTGGCTTCC
The DNA here is from genome assembly GCA_025447755.1 of Corythornis vintsioides. NCBI lineage: Eukaryota > Metazoa > Chordata > Aves > Coraciiformes > Alcedinidae > Corythornis > Corythornis vintsioides. Next base: position 79,184 of record JAOEGS010000362.1, read on the forward strand.
CCTCCCTACAGTTTTCTTCAGTACATGCCATTGAGCAAAAGCGTCTCTTCTTAAACAAAGATGGGAAGCTGCAGGTAAGCAATGACTGGTTCCACCCAAGGGGACTGAAGTGATTCTGTGGTATTTCATAAAATCATTGAATTGCTTTGGTTGGAAGAGACCTTTAAGACCATTGAGTCCAGCCATTAACCCAGCACTGCTAGGGCACCACTAAACCATGTCCCTCAGCCCCATATCTTTTAACCTCCAGATCAGAAGGCAGACTGAAGGGAATACACCACCAGAGTAGAGAAGCTGGAGAGTTTCCTCAACCCATTTCAGTGTGCAGTAAACCCCACAAGGGACAGCAGTGTCAAGAAGCTTCTGTGTCAAAAGATTCTGCTTTCCCAGTGCTATCCTTCTCATTTCTCCCCAGGATGTGAAAAGTGCTGGAGCTGTACAGTCTGCTCTGCTGGGAACCATCCCACCCATGCTGAATGCAGAGCTGGCAGAGTTTACCCATGACAACTTCCAGGAGATTGATGGATCCACGTTACCTTTTGCCACCGCTCCACCAGGCACGATAAATGACCCGAACCCAGGAGATGAAGTCCTGGCTGGGGCTGTGGGCTGTCATGAACAGCAACCAGCTGGGGAAAATGACTCTTCTGAAGAGGAAGGAGAGGCTGAAGATGAAAGCTGTGAACTGACTTGGAAAAACAGCCAGAGACTAGCAGCTGGCTTGATGAGATTCAGCACTGATCTCCTGAGAGAAGTGGAGTCCAACAGGACCAACGTGATCCTGTCACCCCTCAGCATCACCCTCGCCTTGTCTCACCTGGCACTAGGTAATTTTGTGGTTACAAAAGCACCCTTTCCTGTACCTTCCCTGTACCCCCTCCTGGAGGCATGAGGAACCAATGTGTAAAATGTAAAAGATATGGCACCTTCCACTTAATCTTACTCCTGCAGCTTTGTTAGGTACAATTACAATTGAAGCTGCCCTGCGTGGTCCTGCTGAGGCTCCTACTCTCAGGTTTCTCCAGGGACAGTATTTTTCTAACCAGAGGTAGCTAAAGTAATGTCCCTGTTTCCCACTCCATGAGCATGACCTAACAGGCATTTGACTTTGCCTTTTAGGAGCAGCAAATCAGACAGAGAAGCATTTGCTGGAGGTGATGCACCTGGAGTCAGTGCCCTGTCTCCACCACTTGCTGGGCACCCTTCGCAGGAGGCTCCCAGAATCCACCCTCAGCCTGGCCTCGCGTCTGTACCTGCAGAAAGGTGATGGATGGCACAGGGGGGATAAAACTCTTGGTGACAGTGATGGAAGCACACTGCCGTGCTGGGATACATCTCTGTGTCCCTACACACTCCTCCTGGGGAGTGTCACACCACTGGCTGAACCACTGAGCAAATTCTTTTTTTCAATGCCTGATGACTTTGAAATTCTTCCCCTCTGCCAGGATTTGAGGTGAAAGAGAAGTTCCTGGAGGATTCAGAGAAATTCTACGGAACAAAGCCCATGACCCTTTCTGGGATTAGTGAGGATGACCTCATGGCCATAAACAACTGGGTAAAGGCAGCAACAAATGGGCAAATACCCACCTTCCTGAAGCAGCTCCCTGAAAACACAGTGATGCTCTTGCTCAATGCAATCCACTTCCATGGTGAGCTCCACAGGCTCTACTTTCTGAGAGGAAGAGTTTGAAATCTACTTGTCTTCTGCAAGCACTGAATGACAGCTCCTCTCCTTGCTTCCTGCTAGCCAATCTGCTTGTTCTTTTCTGCTACATCTGCTGTTCCTCTTGCTTGGATTTCTTTACCGTAATGATTCCCAACTGCTTCGTATGTGCTAAAAATGTTTCTTGGCAGCAGAGCTAGGATACAGCAGGTGGAACCTGCAGTATTTTTGCCTCCTGGTTCAGGATCCCAGACAGCAGCACATCACTGCTCATCTTAACCAGGTCACATGCAACTTGCTACACACCAACCACAGAGCTTGGAGGCAGCTTCTGTGGATTTCTTTTAAAGACTCCAGCACAGTGGTCAGACACATCTTCCTCTTTTAATTCCCTGAGGGTAGTGCATCAAGACACAGACCAAACACTTCCAGTGTAAATCTGCAGATGTTTTAGCTTGGTCTTGGAGCAGTGTTTCAGCTTACACAACACAAAGGGAATACTCTTCAATTTTCAAAGCACAAACACATCCATTACTTTATCTTCATAGCCTTCAGTAATCTCCCACACTGAGGCATGAGGGTTAATCCTCACTCTTTTTGTTATTCCATAGTTCCTCTATGGAAGATAATAGTTTCCTGCTGCTAGGGTTCTTCTAGCCTTGGTACTGGCCTCACTGTATTTCTACTTGCCTGATCACTATCTGCTTTCTTGGAGAACTCCTGGTAAGAAGAGTGTCAGCCAGGCAGTTTCTGTTTTTCTACTCAAATTTTATTTTGTGGATTTCTAAACTTTTATTTTGATAGGGTTTTGGAGGAATAAATTTGATGCTAGATTCACTGAGCCAGATGTATTCCACCTTGACAATGAGTTTGTGGTCCCAGTTGAGATGATGAAAGCCCAGAAGTACTCCCTGAGCTGGTTTACACTGGAGTCCCAGGACATTCAGGTAGGGCTCCATTAGGAGCACTACAAGTTTTGATTAGAATTTCTTCTTGATATTGTACTGCACTGACTGCAACTATTCTCTTAAAAAAAACCCCAAACAAATGTCTTTTAATAGGCATAGCATACAAAAATTGAATAAGCATCCTTTTCCTTGCTTCTAGCAAGAATGTTGGATCTTCACTCTCAATCTCTACAAAAAAACCACAAAGAGATTTTCCTACTAAGTGGGAATTAATGGAGTTTTAAAGCCCTGGGTTAAAGATAAATGAGGAAATATGGAAAGGAGACCCCTCAGATAATGTACTGTTGGAGCCCTTCAGAAAACAGCTACTGCTGTACAGAGCAGGTACAATGTTTGTGCCTGGGGGCTTTCACTCTGCCATGTGTTCAATTTTTATCAGTAAGTGGCTAAATAATAAAATCTAATGCTGTTATTCCAACAAACTTTCTCCTCTGGAGAAATCAGATGCCTATTTCCCACCAGGCTGGTTCTGTCCGAGAGCTAGGCTGGCTCTGTAGATTGATTAGAAAAAGACTACATTAAAAGCATTACTTTCTGGACTTTCCTTCCTCCTCCATAAATTTTTCTGTTTGGCTTTATTTCCAGGTGGCCAAATTTCCCTTCAAGAATAACATGAGTTTTGTGGCCATTGTACCAAACCAATATACTTGGACTACCTCTCAAGTGCTGGAGAGCTTCCCTTATGAACAGCTATGCAGGCTTTTCCCCAGAGAGGTACCCACCACAGTGAAGATCCCTAAAATAAAACTGGACCACCAGCTGGAACTCAACAAGGTTCTCAGTCAATTGGGTAAGGCCTCTAACAGGATTTTCAGAGTAAGTGAAGCTGATCAATTGACATGGCATCTGTTCGCTGACACTAAAAACTGCCGTCCTTGTTTCTAAAGCTGTGCCTCACAGCTTGCTCCAGATAACATCCAAACCTCCATCTCTCATTCCTCTCCTCCTCCTTACTCTTTGCTTGCCTAGCACCAAATGTTTTGCTCCAACAAGATGATACTACAGTGAAGGCAGCATTCACAGTTCCTCACCATCTTTACGAGTTCTTCCTAGTCCCCAGTCTGTAGCCAAGACCAGCTTCCTTCTGTGCAGCAGTCTTTATCTCTTACTGTGCCATTTCACAGTGTCCAGGACACAGAGAATGCAGATCACAAAGTCTGGAGCTGAGACCTTACTGAAATAAAACACCATGCAGAGTTCACTTTGTTTTGCAGACATGTTTAAAAAAAAAATAAAAAATCTCTGTAGAAGTTTTTCCAGCCTAGCAAGAAACTTGCTGCTGCTTTTCAAGGAAAGCTTTAAGTTCCTAAACTGAACAATTCAAAAAGAGGTGGACAAAACCTCTTTTTGTTTTGGCACCCTCAGCTCTTCTTACAGAGAGGGACTGGGTAACCTGGCTGGACTGCAGTTTTTGTTTCTGTTGCCTGTCAGATCTCCAACATCAGATTAGGGAATTGCTTTCTTTGGACAGCTCTGAGAAAAATCAGTGCTGGTGGCACCAACTGGGAAAGGTTTAACTTGGTTCTCATTTCTCTCTAGGCCTCCAGGAGCTGTTCACCAGCCCAAATCTCCAGAAGATCACAGATGAACCTGTCTTTGTATCCAGTGTAAAGCATCAATCTGCCCTGGAGCTTAAAGAAGATGGGGTGGAAGCTTCTGCCACCACCAGCGTCGCCATCTCACGCTCAGTCTCTGCCTTCAGCCTCGACCGGCCCTTTGTCTTCATTCTTTTTGAAGATGAGACAGGGATCCCACTTTTCATAGGCAGTGTCCAGAACCCCAACCCCAATGCTGCTCCCCAGGTTAAAGAGACACGGGACTCACGTGAATCAACAGCTGGCAATGAGTATCCCATGCCCAAATAAGAGAGGAGCAAAGCCTAAGCTCTGGGACTGCTTACCTGGGACCAGCTATGTGAGGTCTCTGTCCTTGGAGACCTCCCTCTGAGGCAGCAGGAGGCAATCCCTTGCTGTTTTCCTTTACAGATCCCTAAAGATCAGTCCTGGGATAACCCATTCCAGCCTTGATGAGCTTCTCTGGTCTGGGGTTCCCCTCAGTTGAACCTGAAAATCTTGATCTGCTTGGATTTCTCTTCCAGGGCTCTCAGTCCTGGAAGAGAGACTTCCTTGTCCCCAGACTCTTATTAGAGTCTTTATTAAGCTCTTATTAGAGTTCTCTGTAGCCTGGAATCATCATTAGCATCTGGCAGCCTGGACAAGAGCCAGAGATATTAATATGGCTCTTTCCTTCCGCAGTTCCTGTGAACATGTCTCCCTCAAAGTGTTCCTCTGAAAACCATCTGTACCCACCTAGAAAATGACCTCTATCTCAACTGGACTAGTAACCAGTTGTCTTCTCTAGGATGCATCACAGCTATTTCCAGGCACAGGCTGTCTTAAAGATTCCCTTTTCTCACTTGTTGGCTCTTGGGATCTGATGTGGGAGGGTCTGCAGTGGGAACCCCCTTTGGATCCTTATCTCCAGCTCTTTTCTGGGGAAACTCTAGGTTCTTGAGCAAAGCTAGATTTTTTTGAGATGTATTTTATAAAGTGTTTTTTAGTAATTTTTATGTTGGCAGAATAATAAAGAGTAAAGCAGAATATATTTGCTTAAAGTGTCATATCAAAAGACCCAACAGAGAAAGGAAAAAGGCACACACCTTGGATAATGGCAGTGACTGGGAGGAAAAAGAGTCTGGACATGACATGAAAAGATCTGAGGACCTCTTGCTGTGAGGTGCAATCTGTAAAGACTGTCCAAGGACAGAGTGCACCAAGCTTTGGGCATCTCACCTGCAGAGTGTGCAGGGAACACTCCCCGGGGCAGAGCTGGCTTTGGGAAATGGCAGAATCCCATAAGTTAGGGCACAGGCTCAGTGGGCTCAGTGTCACAGGGACTGGGGGGGTACTCTGCTCAGGCACCTGCTATCTGTGATTTCTGTTCTCCTGGGATACTCCTGGCTCCATAGCTCAGGGCTGTGGATGGCTGGGACAGCTTCCAGGGGAAGGAGGGACACATTCTGATGCCTGTAGCTGAATGTCACTGCTTTTGCTCTGCTTTGGCAGAAAGCACTGTCATTTTACAGCTTCACTTTCATCTGAGATGGGCACAGCTCCCCGAGTCCTCCTTCTAAAGAGCAGTGCATGTCTGAACTAACCTACCATGAAAGACTCTCAGGAACCCCTTCACCCAACCAAGTCATCCTACCACTTAAAAATACTCGTTTAACTCACCACAGCCTGCCAAGCTGACCCTGTTTCTGCACAAAACAACTGCTTGTAGTGGATTCTGCTTCCCAACTCCCTCTGTTTCTGGGTAAGAAGGATGGTGCTCTTGTTTGGATGAAATAGCAGTTAGGGAGCACAAAGGCCATCCTTCTGGCAGCGTTTGCATCGCTCGGGAAGTCTGCCTTCCCTCAAAGGAAGGAGCAAAATGCTTCTGGGAGCCTCCGTCCCTGAATAGTCTGCACCATCTGCTGGAATAAGAGAAGGACTGACTCACTAACCATGAATTTTGGGGATGCAGGAGACTTTGGGGAATAGAAAGTCCTGGCTCAAACCTGCAATTACACGTTTCTTGCAGTCTAAAAGGGGAAGAATGGCTGAAGATAATGTCTACCCCTCTAACCAATGCAATGACACATACCCTTCAAAAAGAGGGTGTAATTACCCAGCCATGTAATTTTAACAAGTAAACCCACAAGAACTCAGCCCTATTATGAGGGCACAGCTCTAGCTGTGGGCTAGAGCTCCACAGGGAACATTTTAGCTGATTTATTTATACAGATTCATTCCTAACATTCAGAAATACCATCCCCTGTTTTAGGTAAGTCTTGCCTTGGCTACTGCAACCTCACCACTAACCCCCCTGAATTCCACCCTGTTGCACTGCAACCTGTGCAAAATTTGAAATGTGAATCTTCCTTTTCATGCCTCTGCTCTCCAGCTCCCCCTCTTCTAACCAAGTTTTTCCCCCCTCATTCTCAGTTTCCTGAACAGCTTGGTTCTTATTTCCAATTTTCCATCTTTCTGCCATCCCTCCTCCTCCAAGCTATTCTTGTCAAAGTATTAATTTCACCTTATTTGACAGCACAGCAGCCCTCCATGGCTGTGCTTTGCTCAACAAATTATCAGTTACACCAACCTTAAGACGCTTTTTCACTCCATCGACTCTCCAGAAGAGGCAGTTTGTAAAATGAAAAGCAATATTAATGTCTCTGCTCAGGAATTTCCACTTTGCATTGCTAAGCTTTCATTTTGACTGAGCTCTGTTCTGAAAAGACATGACTGGCACAGGGTGTCTGCACTACAGCTCATCTGCACCGCTGGCTGAGAATAGCAAATAAGTCTCAATATCTTTAATATTAGATGTATTTTTTTCCTTACTAGAGCAAATCCATACAATCATGATCAGTTCTTTCACAGCAGAGGTGAACGTTGCTCAGTCAGCCACTTGCCTAGTGTCTTAACCCCAACCCAGAACAACAGTAAAATGTTTGTATTTGACAAAAAATGATTGAAGCCCTTGCATGCAGTAAGCTCAGTCTAACACACTTGTTTCAGGGATACCCTTCACCTACAGGAACAAAGCTTGTTTTGGTCTATCACAACAATATACAACAACTGCTCTGATTTAAATGGGTTAAAACCAGACCTGTATGTAAACAGAATTCCATTTGAAGATACAGACAAGATGTAAAAACCTCTCCAGTGGTCCTTCCATAAAGGGCACTTTAATACCCCAAATAAGGTATCAAAAAGAGATAAAAACCTCCAGAAGATACCTCCACAGCAAACACCCCTGTTCTTGGGCCAACGATGGAAGACTAACAAGTACAAACATCTCTCTGCAGGCCATTTCTCACTGAGCAAGCTGAGAAGGGGTTGAAAGCAGAGCTGTTCTTCTTCTTCTTAGAAAAGGTCATCTTTGAAGCTTTGAGTAATCACAAGGCAGACTACCTGACTTGCCTTTCTGGCTTGCAAAACCAGCAGCTAATGCTCCTCTAAACCCATCTTTTCCTCTTTGCTGAGGGCCTGTATGAGCTCAGTGCCAGCATGTGTGAGTAACTCCCCATTCCCTGTTAGCAGTGAGGCTGGCAGCCCAAAAAGGAGATGTCCCAGTGCAGGCCTTGACTGGGGCACTGACATTCCTGGCTACAATTTATTTTCAGTATTTTCAAGTAGACAAACAGCTTCTCTGGCTCAGGCCAGCTACATGTCCAGTTAGGCCAGTAACCTGGCTCTCCCAGTAGCCAGTAACAAATGACTTGGGGGGAAAAAAAAAGCCAAAAATGACCATGGACAAAGCAAAACAACAGTTGTCTTGTTGTGTCACTCAGCTGCTGAGTCTGATGTGACATCCAATCATTTCTAGTCTTCCACAGACCTGTCTTCCACTAATTTGGTTTGGGTCAGTTTTATTCCCCCCAAATCTATTTTACTTTCATCTTCTGCAAAATCTAGTTATAATGAGCTTTACAATTTAATATTTATGAAAAATATACTCTCTTGATTTAAATGTGCACTGATGAGTCCTCCTCTAGAGCCTTTTATTGCAAAAAAGTGAATCCCTCTTCCCCTTTCCTTTCTCCAGATCACTTATCATTCCGTAAGCAACTACAGTGTTCTGTTAATTCATTTTTTTAACCCAGAGTCTGTGGCTTTTTAGTCTTTCTTTTCAGCCAAAAACTTTAAGCCAGTTATGCTAATAACTTCTTGTTAACTAGTGACTATCACTGGAGAGAACCACTTCTGAACATCTTCCCTTTAAACAGCAACAGAATCCTGCTTCCACCTCACAAGTCTCTGCGTTAAATCCTGGCCATAAATCCACAAATCTGTTAGACATTTCTGCATTACCTACACCTCAGAGACCCAAGCAACCCCCATGTGACATATGACAAAACCACAGGGATAAAAGTCTTGTTCTGATGGGGCAGGGAGCATTTGCCTCTCTGACCTGCACTCTACCCGCTCCGCTGCCCTTATCACAGGGAGCACATTTGATTTGGACTGCAGGGTTAGAAAAAGGAGTGCAATTCAGCAGGAGGGTGTCAGTGGAGGAAAATGGGAGCAGAGCACTTTAAGAGAGCCCTGGGAAGCTGTAACCTGAAGCCTGCTGAAGGCTGGGCCGGGGGAAGCAGCAAAAAGCAGATGTGGCTGCACCAAACCCACACCGTCCCTGACTCGCACCCGCTGGGAGCCTTCGACGGCAGCGAGAGGAGCCCGAGGTAAGAGGCAGCTCAGCCTCGCTCAGCACCAGCCCTGAGGGGAGCACAGGGCAGGGGCTAAAGCTGGGGAGCTCTCAGAGGACCTGGGAAATGGGAAGAATGGTTCTTCTGCAGGTGTTAAAGGGTGAGATTCCCACCAAATGAGAGATCTCACCAAGGGTTGGGAGCCACCAGCATCCCAGGGCACTTCTGCTTCTGGAGCTACATGATGCTTGGGAACTGGGCTGGGTTTCTGCCCTGCTAGTGCCTATGCTGCAGCTGGGAACCAGCCTGTGCTGGTAATAATTTTGGTGATAGTCAAGTCCTTCAGAGCTGGTGGGTATAAGATGCTTCAGGAGTTAGTGCTGCGGGGTGGAGTGAGCAGTCTGAACTCGTGGGTGCTGTTTTATAGCACCCCTAAAATCAGAAGTGCTTATAAATGATGTGAGACTTGTACTGCTAGAGATGGAAAGCAGAATATTTCCTTTGCACCTGCAGGCCTTCACAACTAGACCACTAACTCCCAGACATCAAGCTCCTTCTCAGCTCATTTCTCAGTTTTCTTCCTGCACCTTCCTGACTGCACCATCACATGCTGTGCACTGTTGTTCCTTCTCTTCTCTTTAAAGGAAGCCACAGATTTTAATATCATGCCTGCAACCATCCCACCTCTGCTCCAACCAAATTCTTTTCTCTGCATTTTTGGCTGTGTGCTGAGAGACATGCAAATAGAATCCAGATGTTCAGGCCAATCCAAACGCCAAAGGCTTTGTCTTTTTCAAATGGAAATTGCTTTTTGGCAAAGTTTGAGAAATATGAAGCTGGTGACAGTACTGGCAAAAACAATACAAATCTGCAAATCCCATCTCCGCTCTCATGCTCCCAGGAGCTCAGTGGAGTTGGAAGCAGAGGTCTTGTTGAGATTTGGTTGTTTGGTTGGTTTTTTTCTTTTCAGAGGAAAGGTTATGCTCCATGGAAAACCTTAAAACTAGACTGGGCCAAACCTCTTCCCCTCAGCTTGCTGGAGTACTGCTCAGTGCAAGCATCCCCTCAGAGCCCCTGCTGTTTGACACTGGGCTTCTCTCATCTCTCCTTCAGCATGGTGCCTATTCACTGTAAAACTCTGCAATGGAATGAGCAATCCCAGCATCATAGCCACTCTCAAACCACCCAACACACCAATTTGTTCCAGTATAATAAATTCTCTTGACACACACATTCTGCACCAGAATACCTCATCTGCTCAGCAGCAGGTCCCAGGGAAAAGAGGGTATTGCATCTGTCTAAACATAGATAAGAACTTAAAACCTCCACTGTGACACTTTTCTCTCCAAGGGAGGACTACCTCCAGAATAAAAGGGTTCTGGCAGGAAACAGGGAACTGCCTTTCACTGAAGTAGAACCTCTGCCTGAGGAGCCTGGGTCCACAACTGGGCCTGTTGTAGCCACGTGGCTTTAAGTTGTATTTCTACCAGCAGGCATGTTTTCTTTATAGCTGAAGTTAATCTTAAACACATGTTTTCTCCTACTTTGCTAGATGCCTGGATCACAGGGGTTAGTTAAATACAACCCTCTTCCTTTAATTTCTGGGAACCTATATAAACATTGCTTCAGATCAGCCTCAGTGGCATCTGTTCTTGGGGGCATGACACTCCTGCAGTAGCTCTGGTTTACCCACAGTGAAACTCTGGGTTACTTGCTGCCCTTTGGACCAGAAAGAGCTGTCTGGAAGGGACACATGCCAATATTGCAGTGATTAAAAGTGGGTTCAACAGAAGGAATAACTTTGGGGAGTCTGGTACTTTTCTCCCACCTCTGTTACGAATGTTGACTAAGCCAAGCTCTGTCTTTCACTTCCCTAGCTCTGACCCAGTGTTAGGTCAGCCCCTTTCCTCACTGTCTTCTAAGAAAGCTCTTCTACTTCAATAATTTGCAAGTAAGAAGGATACTTCTATTCCAGAATTACTGCCTGAGGCAGGCAACTCGTACAGCAGAGCAATAACCAGTCAGTTTAATCTCCTGCCCCATTCAACAATAAGAATTTGCTACCTCTAATAAATGAAGTACAATTTTTTTTTTTCACATCAAAAACTCAGAAGATGTGACTTAGTTCTGTTTTAGACCTTGGCACTCAGTAACTGCCAACAGCAGTGTGGTTTGGGCCACACACATCTGCTTTTGTGCTCAGGCACACCCAGGCACGTGTCCTTCACCAATTTTAAAGTCTCTGGGGCAAGGCTGGTGGAATACTTCCAATGACAGAAGAAGAAAATCCGTCTAAGATGAGGTTTGTTTCACAACTGGGTTGGACAAGCAGCAACATGTGCTATTGCAGTCCTGTCACGACCAGGTACAGTGAATAGCAGCAGTAGGGATGTATTTGCTCAGTTGCTCAAACTACCTCTGTCATGTTCTTCCTCTATAGGTTCAGGCATGCAGGTACCAGTGGTTCTCCTTTTCCTGGGTCTCTTAACTGTCCCAGGCAGATCCCAGAACTCGGCTGCTGAGCAGGTGAGTAGGAGACAGAGAGTGAGGGAGAGATACTTGGAGCAGGTAATTTAGGTTTAGAGAATCTTAGGGAAGGATTAAGCACCACCCTCCTAAGTCACTAGGATTTTATTTAGCAACATAATGAGACTAACTCCTGCTTTACCTAGATAAAACCACCCTAGTTACATCAGGGGATGACTGTGAGGCAGAAATAGTGGATTCCTATCCGAGTGCTGCCTTTAGCTTTATTGGGACACCTTAAAGTAACTGTTCCTACACTGTATCAGTAAGATAAAGCCAATTGCCCTTGTAAACTATGAGTCTAAGCACTCCGTGTACCTACTAGAACTCTGATGGAGCTGGTGAGGTCGAAGAAGAAGACCCATTCTACAAGAGCCCTGTGAACAAGCTGGCAGCAGCAGTCTCCAACTTTGGCTATGACCTGTACCGCCAGCAGTCTAGCAGGACAGCCACTGCCAACGTGCTGCTGTCTCCATTCAGCTTGGCTACAGCACTTTCTGGGCTCTCACTTGGTGAGTTCTTGCCCCCTTTGCCTCAGGTGGTGTCTGGAGCCACAGGCCTTCCCTCAACCAGGTGTCCTTGTTGTTGGCAGGGGCTGGAGAACGGACAGAAGATGTGATTTCTCGTGCTCTCTTCTATGATCTACTTAACAAAGCTGAGGTCCACAACACTTACAAGGACCTACTGACCAGTGTGACTGGACCAGAGAAGAGCATGAAAAGTGCCTCCCGTATCATCTTGGAGAAAAGTAAAAGTCCTACTCCCCCTCTATGAAATTTTACCTAAGTAAATAGCAGCAGGTAGAACACAGTGAATGACACCACACTAACAGCTTTGGCTCTGATAGACTGTGGAGCCAGGATACAGACAGCTCAAGGAATGCTCTTGCTGCTCCAGATAAAGCCTGGAAAGTTTGTGTGCACGTGTAAGAGCAGACTTCTGCACACAAAGGCACTGGTGACAGAGCAGCTAACATGCAAAAAAGACCTAGAAGACACTTGCTGAGAATTTTGCCTTCACTCTAAGTGTTTTCTGGCAGGTGTCGCTACCTTCCAGGAACAAATCACATTTTGTATTTGTGATACCATTCAGCCATATTCCTTTGTTTAATCCCTTGCAGAACTATTTGAAATGTCTGCTTTCAGCATTCAATAAACATCTGCAGAGAGAGCTAAGAGCTATCTTTTGGAACCTGCTGGTGCCAAGAATCCAATAGGTTGAGTAAGCCATATGCATAAAGCAAGCTGGAGAAAAAAGACTGATGCAGGAATAGCTGTGTCCAAGCTTTCTGTTCTTATCTCCTTCCTTTCCTTTTCAGAAGGGAATCAGCCCCTGCTCCAGCATGGGTGGCTGTAGGATTTACATCAGTTTCCATCATGTGCCTTCAGTCATTCTTTTTCAAAGCAGGTTTCTGTGTGCACACAGCCACAGATGTTTTAGGAGAGAACTGCTGCTGGGCTTTGCACTGCAATCTGCTGCCTTGAGATTGTTTTGATAAGGGAACTAGCTGCAATATTGATGTTTTCTGTTCCCCAGGACTGAGGGTGAAGCCTGGTTTTCACAGCCAACTAGAGAAGTCCTACAAGATGCGTCTGAGGGCACTAAGTGGCAACAGCCAATTAGACCTGCAAGAAATCAACAACTGGGTACGACAGCAGACAAAGGGAAGGATCATGAGGTTTATGAAGGATGTGCCCACAGATGTCAGTATTCTCCTTGCTGGAGCTGCTTTCTTCAAGGGTAAGAATGTTGTGTTTTGGGGTGACAGAGCGTCTATTAAGCATGGGTTAGAAGAGATACAAGGGAATGCTTTCGCTGAGAGCATAAGAAGAAAGTGTGTGAGAACGAGTAAATTAGAAAAAATGCACACTACCTGAACAGAAATAGACCTTGAGGGAGGAATTATTACTCTTGAGAGGCTGAATTTTGACCTGCTTGCAGTAAGAGACCAGAGAAGAAAGGCTAAGCTCACAAAACTCCAAGGCAAGAGAAAAGAGTATAATAATTTAGTGAAGGCACAGCTTAAAAACCATCCTGAGACTTTTTTAGAGGGAATGGAGGAAGACAGCAGAGAGCTTTCTGGAACATGCTGTAAGCCACTGTCCTGGAGAATTACTGCTTAGAGGCAAGGAGCAAAAACAGGGTGGGGAGAGAAGCACTTCATATGCATTGACACAATTGTTACCCTTTAAAATAGTTTTGTGATTACATAAGTAGACATCAACTTCCCAATAACTACTCCACCCATATACTGGCTCCATTTTTTATCTCCCATTCAGCCAATTCTCAGTTGAAAAGGAGGGGCCAAAGTGTGGCAGTGAATCAGTAGCTCAAATCAGTCTATTTCCATGTCTATCATCATTCAGTTTTGCCTCAACTCTTAGAGCACAATTGCTGTATGTATAAAGTGCAAGATTAATCAGTCACAGACACAAGCCTGGGTTCATAAGCTCTTACTGAAGAAATATCCTCCATTTTATCTTCTAAAACACAGGGACATGGAAAACCAAGTTTGACACCAAGAAGACTGCCCTGAAGGACTTCCATCTGGATGAAGACAGAACTGTGAAGGTGTCCATGATGTCAGACCCCAAAGCCATACTGAGATATGGTTTTGACTCAGAACTCAACTGCAAGGTCAGAGAGCAAATACTGCACAAGATCTCCTAAACCTATTGAGGAACAGGCTCTGCTACACTTACCTGTGAAACCATTCCAGGAGGCAGCCTTGCTCCTCTCATCAGGCTGTTTTGCAATCTCTATTTTGAAAGGCAGTATGTTGATCCTTAGAATATCCTACCTACATGGGCTATGTGAATTTAAGTAATGTACAGATCCTACTCCCAGCCTGTGTTGCTTGCTCCAAAGTTGAGCAACAAGGGCAGGGCATGCTCCTCAAAACTTTCCCATCTCTACCTCTTTCAACAAGTCTTTCACTGCAGCTTGAGCTCAAAGGTGTTCCAGCAGAGAAACCCCCTAAGTAACTCTGCAGTTCACCACCAAGAGGGAAGGAGTTCAAATATTAACTGGAAAGGCTGACCAGACAGTCAAGATTCAGGCCTGTGCCTGGTACAGGATGGGTAAAACTGTTCATTATTGATCTGACCCTTTTTTAACTGGCCTTCCAGATTGCCCAGCTGCCACTGACAGAGGGAATCAGTGCCATGTTCTTCCTGCCTACAAAGGTGACCCAGAATATGACTCTGATTGAGGAAAGCCTTACTTCTGAGTTTGTCCATGATGTAGACAAGGAGCTGAAGACAGTCCATGCCGTGCTAAGCTTGCCCAAACTAAAGCTGAACTATGAAGAGGCACTTGGCAGCACACTACAAGAGACAAGTAAGTACATCACACACCCTGCACAGACTGCCAGGGCTCAAAGCTCTGGGCAAGTTGCTTCCTGCTCTCAGACTATGAAGCTGGTGGGTTACGAGTTAGGTCTTGTAGTCAGCCTGTGTATTTCCACAGCAATTAAATCACTTTGGTCCAAGACTCAGCTTTATATCACATTTCTCCACCACACTTATACACTGCTTCTTAGATTGAGAGGGAGAAGCTCAGCACAAACAGATATAAACTTTCTTCTCCCTGTTACCCCCAGCAAGTGCTACCAGAGCAGCCACATGCCCCCCTGGATCCCAGCACTAGCAGTGCTGCTCTCCCACCTGCAATCTCAGCTTTCACCTAATGGGAGTTTTCTTTCTTTTCTCCAGGGCTCCAATCACTTTTCACATCACCTGACTTCACCAAGATTTCTGCCAAACCTATTAAGCTATCTCACGTGCAACACAAGGCACTTCTGGAGCTTAGTGAAGATGGGGAAAGATCCACACCAAACCCTGGGGTGGATGCTGCTCGTCTGACCTTCCCCATAGAGTATCACGTGGACAGGCCTTTCCTCCTCATACTGCGGGATGACACCACTGGAACCCTCCTCTTCATTGGCAAGATCCTGGATCCCAGGAGTGTGTAGATCCCTTCACAGTAATGGGAGGGCCTGAATGGCAAGGGGGGTTACTGGGAGGGATACTGGCTCCCTGCTCTGCTGCACAAAGACACACCTTGCAAATCTTATGCCTTCATGCTGCAATAAAAGAGCTTTTGCTATTATCCCAGCAAGTCCTGGTATTCTCCCTTGGAAGACTGTCTGCCTGTGCCACGTGCCTTCACACTCCCATTATCCCCAGATGAGCCACAGTGCAGTTCTGTGTCCTACACACAAACTTTTCCTAGTGTATGCTACATTTTTCCTTATCCTGTCTTCCAACCTGACACCAACTGTTTATACCAGATGCCTCATCACTGACAGGTCTGCACTCATAGCCTTCCAAGTTCTGCAGTGACCCCCTCTTGGAATTCTGCACTTTCCAGCCTGCTGCCTCACCCATTCCAAACATTTATATGCTGGCAAGAAGAAAAGGCTTTCATAATATTAGAAATAAAAGGCAGTGTGGTCTGGATGATGGCACATTCATAAGCTTCAGGGTACTACAAAAGGGGGAACATCTCTAGAAACAGGCATCTCAAACACACATGCAGAAGTTATTACAACAGCATCTATTGCCACCACACCACACACAGGCCTCTCATGTTAGAACTGGGCATTTTATTTACAGCAGTCTCACTAAAGAGCACTTCAGATTTCAGTCCAATTGTTGTTACATGTGATTTTCCATCTCAGACTACATGGCTACCTTACCACATGAAACTTAGCTTTGATGAAAGATCATACTGCAGCTTCCTTTGACAGGGAAATTAAATCCTCTGAAGGACACTTCTGGGAAGGTCTGACAGACAGGTCTTCATGTCTTGTAGCTCCTGGATCTCAGTACTCTGAGGACCACAGTGAACTGACAAAATCTCCTCTGCTCTTTGAATGGTTCTCAGGGCTTCAGAAACTGCAAAACTGAAATAAGAAGAGAATAAGAACAGAATATACAAAATATATTCAAAAAATTCAGCTCCTTGATTTACACAACCTTTAACCCCTCCCCAAGAAAATCCTAAAGCTGTTCATGGGTACAGATCCCACCCTCCACTGCCTTTCAGCACCAGGCAAATAGTGTCTCCTGGAGCTGCAAAGGGGGTGGTAAGGAGACAGACAAAACCATAAAACGTTGTCTTTGAGTATAGATACCCACTACTTCCACACTGCAACTGCTGCTGAAATTGATGAAATTCATTCAGTTCAAGGGTAGTGTTGGGAGAAGATTTTCAGCAGTCAGGGGATTCATTTTTCAAAAGAAAGACAAAATAGAGCAAGATGATTTTATTTCCTCCTTTGAAAAGATGTCAGCAACACTATACAACTGAGGTGTAAACACCAAGGAATAAATGTCAGAATAAAATGACAGAACAGGGAATAAATGGAGCCAGGGAAAAGAACAGAGGCACAAAACAGAGAAATGGGTCCAAAGAGTCATGGGGTATAACTGAACCCCAAAGAGGTTAGTGAACTTACACTAGACTAATGGCTAACTTTTGTACCTGTGCCAGAGTGCCCAGGGTCCTGCAAGACACTCTGTGAGGTGCCACCTGCCATGATGGTGAGTTAGACACCCAGGAGTGGTGCAGGGAAGGGACAGAGAATGAAAGCAGATTTACCCATTGAAGAGAATCTGTGCCAGCTTGAAAAGTTCATGACCTATTTCTACACTTGATGGCCCATGATGCATTTCCACAATCTCAATACTCTTCTCCAAGTGTCTGGCTGCTTCCTGCCACTTCCCTGACAGAAAAAACAAACCAAAACAAAACAATGAGTCATGTAGAAGTCTAGAGCTACTGCCACCTGAAGAATCTAACAGCATTATGCAAAATTTGATTAAATCCATTCACAGCATTCCTGGGAGGCTGCTGACCTCAGAATCAGGACAGGGAATCTAGAAGAACATGAGATCATACTCCTGTCCACTGGCTGCTGGGAACATGGTTATGGCTAATGTAGTTTTGTCTGAGAGTCCTGCTGTCAAAACTAGAAAATGCAGTAGGAGAAAATGGAAAGGGCTAGCCAGAGAAAAGGCTAGTCCTGTTAAACTCAGAGTGCAGAAAACTAAAGATATTGAGAAGACAGTGCCATACCAAGAGTAGCATAGACCTGTGCCAGATGATCCTCCATCTCTCCCATCAGCAAATGCTCTGGAGACAAGAAGGTTCTAGCATCCACCTGACACTTCAGGAGCATTTTGATAGCCTGATCTGTAACAAAGCAGGGTATAAAATTCATCCTACTGGACAGTGACCAGCTTTCAATCATCTATGAAATAAAATCAGACCAATCTCATCTTTGCACCTTACACAGCTAGATTTGGATTTGTTTTGAATTCAACACTGATTTAATCTGCAGTCCTGCTTATTCTAACTTTTATTGGCCCAACTCACTCCAGGAAAGCAAGGCCTGGGAACATGCAACTCTAAGGCTACCCAGAGTTCTTTTAGCTATGATAGAAGGATATGTGACTTAGATTAACACCAGGATCAGAGGCATGAAAGCCCTAAAGCTCATGTCCCCAGGGACACCAGGCTTGGTGCCAGGAGACCCCAACTGCATAAGCAATAGTGCCATCTCATGGCTAGAACTATGGCTCCCAATGTGTCCTCATGGCTGCTGACCTTAAAGAAGAAAGCTGAGCCTTACCAGCCTTCCCATCTCTTAGCAGCTCTAGTGCTTTCTTGGTTTGCTGCTGGAGGTCCCATAAACGGTGTGACAGGCTCTCTCTGCTGGCTGAGATCATGCAAGCTTTGTTTGAACAACACAGCATGTCTTCCCCCTGTGGAAATCATCCCTCTGATCATTCCTGCTCATGTCCAACTCAAAGCTCACTTTCCATCTCTGTTACCTCTCTGCTGTGTTACAGAGATGCTAAATCGTTTCTCAGGTGGTTTGCCTCTAAACTGCTATTAGCTTGCTGGATTTTATGAGAAAATTCCAGGCATAGCTGTAACTATGTGAGCTGAAGAGCAGGCTAAAGCAGGGCCAGGTGGTGCACAACTAAAGTTCACACAACACATATATACTACATTGAAGCCTCCCCATCTTACTCACACTACACGCTGTTCTCATCCTGCAGCTCACGGGATGTAAAAGTGTCACTGTCTCTCCACACAACCACAGCTACACAATCACACAATCCCAACTAGAGAAGAACTACCTGCATTGGAGCCTGGCAGCTTGGACAGCAGAATGAGTTTCTCACAGACACCATGCTCTTGAGATCAGACTCCAACTCATCAAGGCAAGCCTGACAGTGGCATTCGAAGAAGTACTGACTCAGAAGCTGTTGTCTCTCAGCAACCCTCATTCTGCAGTGGTGAGGCCCTGCAACAGTAGAAATCTCCAAGGAGGTTCAGCTCTTAACATCAGGTTAAATTTATCTTTGTTATCATTAAGATGAGACACGTCATCTTCTGGAGAGGACATAACTGGAGACTGAAAACCTAACAGTGGGCTCAGGAGATAAGATCTTGTGTTGAGATCTTTAATCAAGCCTTAGAAAAACAAAGACTTTAGCAACATTATCCTGGGAATTATGATATTAATGGCAATCAGTGACAAGCAGGGGTGAAAGGATGTCTGTGCTTTGAGACAAACAGAGACTTAACACTTACCATAGCAGTGCAAAATCTCTTGGCCACTTGGGATTGGCTGTGATGCTCTGACAGTGACAGATGTGCCACTAAATGCCACGCTGATATTGGGACAGCAGGAGTGGTTCAGAAGGCTGAGGACAGGAAAAAAAGCTGTTGCCAGGCGCACAGGCTTCTCATTTACAACAGCACCTTCTTCAGACCCTAAAAGCAGAGGAAAAACAAGTAGGTTGAGAATAAACACTCATAACCCACACGACTTATGCAATAAGCACTGTAAGAGAGCAGTAGAAAGGTTTCTGGTATATTGCTGCAATAAATAACAGCCAAATACCCTCTACATGTGCACCAAAGAACAGAGCTGGCCATTAAATTTTAAGCAAGTCATTCCCATCTGCAACCGGAGCTTTTTACAACCTACAGTTCAATCTCTTCACACCAGCTAGGTGAGCAAAGACAATGGAGAAAGACTGACAAGTTTTTATCTTACCTGACTCCTGCATTACAGTGATTGCTTGTGCATTGCACTGGAGCTGCAACATGTGCCTCAGCATGGCTTCTGCCACAGTCTTCAGCTCTGGAGACAATTCATCTGATGTTTTTTCACATGTCTTTTGCTTGCACCACTTCTTGGGTGATTCCTTATTGAGAACAGCAGCCTCTAGGCCAGCTTCTTGCAGCTCTTTGCATATAGCCAAGACACTCAGCATGCAAAGGAACTTATGTTCAGGGCTGTGCTTCTCTGCATGTGGTAAAAGGTTGAACACAGCTTGGTAAGAACTCTGGTACCCACCTTCCTCATTACAACCAGGGATGCAGCTGGTACCAGCTCTTGTATCTGGTGCCTCACCGAGATCTTTGCATCTTGCCTCAGGATCACAAAAGTCCTCATCATCACGGTGGGACAGCTCCACCAGCCTGCTAACCTCTGCAAATCCTGCCAGCAGGACAGTCCTCAAGGCAACGTGGCAGAAGACCCCTAAGGTGAGGAGCAGGGCTCCCAGGGAGCACTCTGTCCTGTGGTACTGCTCCCAGGCCACATCTGCACAGCCCTGGCTGCAGTACTTGGCGTAGCTGCACCTGCAGCAGGGCACCCAGGCCACCAAGTGCCTCAGGCAGCAGTGACAGTAAAGGTCTGCAGTGGTCACTCTAGTGTCCCACGCTGTCTCCCTGCTGTCCTGCAGAAGGACGTCCTCCCCTGGACACAGCACGCTTACAAAGGCTTCCTCTTTCAACAGGCTCTGTCCTGCCAGGATGTCCTGGGAGGCCACCAAGTGACGTCCCCTCTCTCTATCAAAATTCAAGCTCAGAGATGAAGATGCACCTGAAATACTGTCGTTCTCTTTCCAGGTCTCTGAACCTCTTTGATTGTCACCACGGGCTTCTCGTGCAGGCTCTGGACTGCTCTCTTTCTCATGTATTTGAATCCTGAGTTGACTTAACTTTTTCAGCAGTGTCTGGTGTGCAGGACTACTCATGATCCCATCTGTAGCAATTTTCTTCTCCACCACTCTGAGGGCCTCTGCTGCATCCTGTAACCTCCCCAAACACAGCAGACATTCAGCCTTCCGCAGCAAGACCTTGGGCAGCAGCTTGTCTGGATAGCCATGGCTTTCAGCCCTGGCAATATCTTCCAAACAGACCTAAGAACAAAGACAAGGCCTTTTAAATGCACTTGCTAAGTGACTGAGACTTGTGATCTTTTATTCCTTTTAAGATGTAGAATATTTTAATAAAATTATGCTAACCAGCAAATTCCACATGCACAGCCAACCCGTTGGTCAAACAAAGCCTCCTGGCACAGGAGAAGGAAAGCAGGAGCCCTTCAAAAAGTTTAAATCCTGATGGGTACTTTTCAGAAGCACATCTGATCTGCAGCCCCCTGTTCTAACAACCAAACACGTTTGTGGGGTTTGCAGAAGCACCCACCTGACTGACCCCTGTGTGCAAACTGAGCCCAGTAACACCTCAGACAGTGCTAGGGCTCCTCCGTGCCTCAATCCCCCCCCCTCACCCTGCCATACAGGGGGCCTCGAGCCACCCTCTGGCTGCACAGACTTGCTCGGGGGCACCCAGGAGCTCAGGACCGTGGTGGGAAGGGGGTGGCCAGGCTGCCGTGGGTCCCGCTGCCCCAGCACCGCTTACCTCAAAGCGGCCGAGGTGGAAGAAGGCGGCGGAGCGGTTGGCGAAGCAGACTGACAGCTCGGGGCTGCCGGGAACCTCGTGGGATGCAGCCTGCGGAGACCAAGACAGCTGTTGTCTCAGCGGGGGCTGCGGACCGCAATCCCCGGGGATCTCCTCTCAGGAGCCGCCCCTCACGCTGAGCCCGCTGGGCCCCTCCCCAGAAACTCTTCTCCGGAGGCCCCGGGCCGTGAGGGGCTCAGGGCTGCTCCCGCCAAACCTACCTGAGAGTAGAGCCTCACGGCGGCACCGTAATGCCGGCGGCCGAACAGCCGGTTTCCCTCCTCCCGGTAGAAACGCGCGGCCTCCGGCTCCTTGCCCGTGCGCGCCCGGCGGCACAACCGCCGCAGAGCCGCCCCCTCCGCCTCGGGCCTGCGGGACACGGTGATGCGGTCAGCACCGTTCCGCTCCACTATACCCCACGTTCCGCTTCCCACCGCCCCGCCGCTCACCGGAGGAGGCCGCAGCCCAGACGCACCGTATCTCGCAGCGA
The DNA here is from genome assembly GCA_025447755.1 of Corythornis vintsioides. Classification (NCBI taxonomy): domain Eukaryota; kingdom Metazoa; phylum Chordata; class Aves; order Coraciiformes; family Alcedinidae; genus Corythornis; species Corythornis vintsioides. Next base: position 100,795 of record JAOEGS010000362.1, read on the forward strand.
CGCCCCTGCCAACCGCTCCCGCAGCTCCGGTTCCAGCGCGGCCCAGCGCCGGGCAGCGCAGAGCCGCCACTCTTCCGCCGGCAGCGCCATCACCGACGGCTCAATGGCGGCGCCCGAAAGCGCTTCCGCCGTACGGCGCCGGGCAGCCAATGGGAACGTCGCACGCGCGGCGGTGACGTAAGGACGCGCCGGAAGGAGGGGGGCAGGCCTCGAGACGGCGGGAGGATTTGGCGGCAGTGGCGGAGAGCGGCGGGAGACGAAGCATTATGAGCGTGCGGCTGAGCGAAGGGGCCATTGCGGTGAGCGGCCCGGGCTGCGGGGATGGGGGCTGACCTCGGCTGGGCGCTGGGGGAGGTCTGGGTGGGATGTAGGCCCGCGGAGAAGCAGCTGCGCACCAAGTCCGGGCCGGTCCTGGGGGAGAATCTAGGCCCGGAGCGCGGCCCGGTCCCGAGAACAGCGAGGGCCCTCCCTAGCCGGGTCCGATTGTGGCTGTTCCCGTGTCTCTGGCTGTTCTGCGTTCATTTCCCCTCAGCTGTGGGTCTCGAAGCGTGTCTGGGTGAAGGGGTGATACCTTTCTGAGGGTCTCTATTTCTTTTCCTCAGGCCATAATGCAGGGGGAGAACGTCTCCAAGCCCGTGCTGCAGGTCATCGTGAGTACTCTCCCTTGCTTCTTGTGTCGGTCTGTCAGTGACTGCGTGTGCTTCTGTGCAGGCTTCTGAGTGCACCCAAACGTCCTCTGCAGAGGACCTGAGAAAGGCTGATGAACTTTGAATTTAGCTTTGATTGATTTGTTAGTGTGAGTGTGCCAGAGGGGTTAAAAAAAAAAAAGGCAGGCTGAATCAATATGCTAACTATGAGCAATGTTACTTTGTGTTTCTGAACAAACAAGACCTGATAAATGTGTTTGTTTCACCCCAGAACACCCGGGCTATTGCTACTGGCAGTGGCCCCCCACGGTACCGAGTGCTGATGAGTGATGGGGTCAACACTCTCTCCTGTAAGTTTGATAAGCTGCAGTGAGGTTGGTTTCTTAAGTCTGGAGGTACTAATGGTGCTAAAGTTTCTGGTCTAGTGATGAAAAGCTCTGAAGTATGTACCTGCTTTTTAATGTTCAGACAAAATCCTTCTCTTGTGGAACTTTGGGAGACTTAAGTGATGAACTTCCTACATATTATAGTACATGGAAGCTTTACATGTTTTTGTAACAGTAGATAATTTAGCTTGTTTTTTCTCAGACTTCTTTGCTATATGATCATTTAAGCTATTGCTGCACTCAAATTTGGGGAATAAATATAGTTTATGCTCAGTTTTGGTAACTTGCAGGTTTTTATGTGTTAAGTGAGCAAGCTGTAGATCTAATGCAACACTGAACTGGCTGCAAAAGTTGTGAGCAGCCCTAGGAGCTCCTTTTAAGGCTGGCACCTGTTAATAGTTTGAATGTTTTTCTTTTGTTTCTGCAGCATTCATGTTGGCAACACAGCTGAACACTCTGGTGGAAGAGGAACGTTTATCAGCCCAGTGTATTTGCCAGATTAACAGATACATTGTCAACAGCCTGAAAGATGGAAGGTAAATATATGTTTCTTTAGGTACAGTCCTATAGAAAGGCAGCTGCAGTAGTGGGTGCTCTGTCCTTTGTGACCAAGCAGAGGCTAAATGTTTTCAGAGATTATCTGAAAACACTCAGGTGTAGAAGGGAAAGTACAGAGCACAATCAGTAGTAGAAATGAAAATAAAGACTGGCTGTGGTGGGTGCAGATTTGCCTAGTACAGTGATTTAATAACTGAAGGTTTCCAGTTGAAATGCTTTAGACTGTCCAAAGCTTCATTAAAATTCACTTGAAGTTCTCTTCTGTGGAAAAGAAAGTGGAAGTTTCATATTACTTAGGTGTTGTGGAAATTTTTTTAAATGAAAATGTGAGGGAAGGGAGGGTAGGATACTGCAAAATGAGAAGGGATGGAAATGAAGTGATTATAGAAAAACGATGTATGTATCTAGGAGAGAATAAATTGAGGTTCATATTGATTTTGGCATTTTTGTGAAGGGAATATAACTACTTTTAAGGCAGGGAAGAGATTCTCTCTTGTAAAATCTTGTGTGGGTTTGTTATTTTTAAAAGCCTAGGTTGTTTCCACACATTTGTGTGCCTGTTCAACTTGCCATTGTCTGTCCTTGATGAAATGTGATACAGTTTCCAGCCTGCCTGTACCTCCTGAGAGGGTTAAGTTAACAGTGGAGAGCTTTTGTCTTCCAGATCCCTCATCCAGAGAATGGGCCCTTAATGGTTGGTTCTTTTTATCTGCTGCAAAGTGTGTTCAGAGTGGGGCAGACTGGCAGAGGGAGTGAAAGTCTTGCTCTCTGTTCTGTGTTTGTAGGAGAGTGGTTATACTGATGGATTTAAATGTCCTGAAAACTGCTGATCAGGTTGGTGGGAATATTGGCAACCCAGTGCCATACAATGAAGGTGAGTGGCCTCTAAACCAAACCCTTTCTGAGCAGGCTCTGTTATGACAGCTTTTCATCTGTCTCCTGCTTTCACTTCAGAAGAAGCAGTCAGACATGCTCAGCTTTCATATGCCTGGAACAGTGATGTCCAGATCTCAAAACCACTTTTTTATGGAACATGAAATGTTTTTGTTTTTTGTTTTTTATTTTAATAAACTCCACACTCTGGCTGAAGCTTCAGTCTCTACATGGTATTGGGAAGTATCTGTACCTTATGATAACATGGTCAGGTTTTAATTCCCTATTAGTGATCTCTACCTAGAGTTCCAGTAAGTATGTGGAAGCTCTTCTATGTCTCCTCATAATGATTAATCAAATAGATTTGAATTGCTTCTGTCTGGAAAGAAAACAGCAGGAGGAAGATGGAATAATGATCTATGAAAGTCTAAGATGGCGTGGAGGGGATGAATAAGGAGTGATGAATCTCTCTCTTCTACATTCATTTGATGCTCTTTTAGTTCCTCTGTCATCAGGTAGTGGTTTTAAAACAAAGGCTGTACCCCACCCCCAGACAGTGCACAGTTCAACTATGGAACTCCTTGAGGTAGGTGCCAGAAATTGGCATAGGTTCAAAAAGCAATTAGACCTGAAAGAAAAATCCATTAAAGGCTGTTAAACATAACAATGCATCCTCTGCTGAACTGGGTGCAGGAAGCACTGAAACTTTAATTGCTGCAAGTACAGAGTTGAGAGACTGGGATGAAAACACAGCCAGCACCCAGACTTCCCTCAGCACCCATCCTACCCTGAAAAGTGAGGGTGAGCTGAGTGGCCCTTTCAAGTTCCATTCCAACCCAGAATGGTCTGTGACTCCATGACCTGAATCTGACCTGCCACAGACCTCGTGTGTTCATTATGTTGCCTGAGTAACTGTTGTTCATTTTCCTGTGCTGAGCTTACAGTTCTCAGGCAAACAATTTTCTTTGGAATTAATTTATTTTTTTTTCCCTTGAGATGCATTCAAAAGTATGTTCTGTTCTTCCAGTTCTGATCTTTAAAAAAAAAAAAGAGAAAGGATAATAAGCACTTAAAGAAAATATTTGAACAGCTCTGTCATTGACGTATATCCAGATAATGGCTGGAATTTAATAGCAAAGAGCTCTCGAGGAATTATTTTTTTTTCCTGGTGGAAGTGAATTAATATATTTTTATTACTGAGGGGACCACACATTAGTAGTAACCATTTTCTGCAGGATATTTTGGACAGTGGTGGTGGGTACACTGCCATTCTGGTTGCAAATCTACTTAACTAATCGAAGTAGAAATGAAGACTTTGTGGAAAGGCATCTTTCTTCATTAACTTTTCTTTTCCCTGGGGAATTAGAGGGGCGTTTGTTAAATGAGCCTAAAGAATCCTCTGTGCCTTTGATAGTTACTTAGCTAATTGCTGTTTAAAAAATGTGTTGACATCTCAGATTTTATGGTTTAATCCCACAGTTGCTGTAGAGACCAAGATTTTCAGAATAGCTATTGAGCAGACTGTTTTCTGCCTTTCTCTCATTTCTCCTCCTTGTATGATACAAGAGCTTGGGAACTATAGTGGTTTTCAGTTATCATACTGTTGCTTAGAAACGACTGGGAATGTGATCTTCCAGAACTGAGCTGAAAATATACCTTTAAGACTACAAATTTGGCTAAAATTGCTGTGACTTTGATCAAAGTTGTGTTCTTCATTCGGGCTCACAAAAGTGCTTGTCAATAAGCTTCTCAAATCTAAATTCTTTTGGAGATGTTGCACGTCTGAGGGACCTGGAGTTATTCAGCCTGGAGAAAAGAGGCTCAGGGGAGACCTTCTGGCTCTTGACAACTCCCTGATGGGCTGGATCCAGGTGGAGTTGGGCTCCTCTCCCAAGAAACAAGTGACAGGACAAGAGGAAAAAACCTCAAGTTGCACCAGGGGAGGTTTAGGTTGGACATGAGCAAAAAATTCTTCTCTGAAATGGCTGTCCAAGGCTCTCCCAGGCTGCCCAGGGCAGTGGTAGAGTCCCATGATTCCTGGAGGGGTTTCCAAGTCATGGAGATGTGATGCTGTGGGCCATGGGTCAGTGGTGCCCTGGCAGTGCTGGGTTAACAGTTGGGCTGGATGATCTTGAAGGTCTCTTCCAACCAAAATGATTGTGTGATCATAATAAGTGGGGTTTTGCACTAGTTAAAAGATGCTGAATTTGATAAGATGTGTATTTCATTTTAACACTGATGTTATTCTGCACACTTCATACCCTTTTATTTGATACTAAATAAGCCTTCAGTTACGGAAGACAGTAATAGTTTAGATTAAATATGCTTCACCCAGCCTCTCTGCTCTGCAAGGCTCTCTGATTTGTCACAAAGGCCTTGGTGAAATGGCAGAGGTGTATTTCAAGTTGCAGATTCTTAAAAATACAATCTTGCAATTTATACAGGAACTTGGAGGAACACTCAGCTAATGCACAATGAGGCTCCAACAGCCCTTTGTGGTTTTCATGCAGAAAAAAACCCCCATCAGATATTTTAATAAGAGTGTTAAATCCTACTTTTGGTCTTACATGAAATACAGATCTCAACTTGCTAGACCCAGGAATAAGGAATATTCTTTCCTAGACTGTAATAGCACAGTAGGACCTAAAGAGTGAAAAGCTGCTTTTGGCCACTTTACACTTGAGCAGTAGGTGGCTAATCTGCCTAACAAGGAAGCTGAGGAGACACAATCTCCTTAATACAGATCATAAAAACTTTTCAGACAGCACTTTATAATAGCACTGCAAATTAAGATTGAGCAGTTCTTGTTGAAAACTAGATGATGTTATTACTGTCCTTAATCTCATTCAAATTACTCTGGTGCTGGACGTGCTGACTGACAATTACTTGCTCCTTATCTTCAACTTCAGTCATGAATCTTTCATTGTTGGAATGTTTGTGTTTACACATTTACACATTGATCTGAACTCTTTGTTGTCCTTCCCACCGTTGTGACTTCATGTGTGTTCTTTCAAAGTCTGTTTTCTTTCCTTCTCTTTCCCTCCCTGTGCTGTTGCTCAGCTCTAGGATGCTTCTCCTGTCACCATGGCAGTGCAGCAGCACCTCCTGGGAACAAATTACTGGAAGCAGAGGACTACTGTCATATGGCTGTTCCATTAGAGTGGGCTGTGTGGCTGGCTTGGGCCAAAGGTCTGGGGTTGACTAAGCCAGTATATTTACTAGAAATGTGATCAGGTATTTCAAGTGGGTTTTTTTTTTTTAGCTTCTGCTAATAAAAACTAACAGCAAAAACCAGGCAGAGGAGTCAGTTTTCTGAGCACCTTAAATGATCTGTAGGCCACCAAAGATCATACTTTAGGAGTCTCTAGACTCTACCAGTGAGAAAATTGGAGAGATATTTCTGCTACTTCTGTATCTGAGCACATGCACAGATGTGTTACCACATTCTTAACCTGCTGTGAAATACTAGGCTATGGGTAGGCAGACATTAAAATGTGAATTTGTGCTCTAATGTACGTAGTGGTCTCTGGTTTGGTTTTTGGTGTTTTGTTATTTTAAATTAAAAAATGCTAGGGAGAAAAAAAAATGCATTTGGACCAAAAGTAGCAAGGAAGTCTCTTGTTATTTCATGTACACATTTCAGTTCTTAAATATTCCTCCCCTGAGCAGACGTATTTTTCTCTTAATGTGCAGTCTTGGTTTTCATTCCTTCTCCTCTTACACAAAATGAATTTGGGATGTTGAACCCCAGCTGGGTACCCTGAGTACCTGGGGAAGGGTGGAATCTGCCTTCTCCATCTAGTGGATTCTGCAGTAAATGCACCTTGCTGCTTGACGTCACCCTGTTGCCAGGGAGACTGTCACCAGTTCACCCAAGTGACTCTACTGCGGCAAGTTAGAGGAGCAGATTAGTTTTTTGTGGGTTTTTTTTTTTTTTTTATGTGCAAGGACCTTCTTTTGGGTTAAAAATAACCAGAGGGTTACCTTTGTAGGCTGTGACATCAGGTGACACCACATCAGGGTCTCCTTGTGTTGCTGCTGCTCCTTTCCCAGCCTTTCTTGCTGGGATTCTCTGCTTTTATTCCTTGTGCTGATTAAGGGCTTGCTCTGCCCTTCTTCACTTTCTCTGATCATCTTCCTCCTCATGTCCCAAGGCTGGGGACTCTGCTTGCTCAGGCCTTCTGCAGACCAAGGGCTTTAGTATTAGGTGTCCTCAAAGATGAAGAAGTTGGGATATTTTCTCACCTGGAAGCCAAATAGAATAGGGCAATTGTCCTGTGAAGGAATTCAGGTTTTGGAATGGTAGATTAGTCTTCTAATGTACTATTTCTCTAGATGTGTCACTTTGCTCTTTCTCTTGTAATTTGTCATCAGTCTAAGGCAAGGAAAAGTCTTGGATTCTCAATAAAAATATGCATGATAGGTACTTACTCTGGCATCACTTTGCTCCCTGTGCAGTAAACTGCTGGGTCCCTAGAGAGACCCTGGTGAATGCTGAAGGGATAACTCCATCACCCCCACATTAAATGTATTCACAGTTTGGGAATAAAGTACAGCAGGTGTTTTCATTGTCTTGTGTCAACTTCAGGTTTAACTTTACCCAGTGGTGTTTTGGCCCCTTCTGAGTTTTAAAAGGGAAATCTACAGTTTTTATCTTAGCTCTTGGGAAGCAGCAGAAACTACCTGCTGGAGCAAGAGAGGTCTGTAAAACCTGAGAAGTTGTCAATATTACTTAAGTGCTGTCCTTTAAATAACTGTCAACCCTAAGTGGTTTCAAAAGGAAAAAGCAGTTGCTTGAGGAAAGAGATCTGACTGAAATTCTTCCATGGTAATCTTGTTCAACAGATAACTTGCTGCTGCTCTGCTTTGTAACACCTGGATTTTTTGTGGATTTTGCTCTGGTTTAAGTTGTTTCTTTCTGTTTTATGCAAGTCTTATTTCCTAAACAGCTAAAGGGTAGTTTTAATAACTGTGCTCCCTGCTGTACTATATGGTCTCTTTCCATTTGATTATCAGGGCAAGGGCAGCAACGTTCTTCAGCTCCAGCAGCAAACCCAGCACCCAGCAAACCACAGCAACAAAATGGCAATCTGTCAGGTGCAGGTAAGAGTAATCCTGGGGAGGAATTCTGGTTTCCATTTGTACAGCACAAAGCTACAGCTTAAATTTAAAAAAAAAAAAAAAAAATCCTTTCTGTAATGATGTTTCACAAGAAACACTCCATTAAACACTAACTCAGAGCTTGACAAGGTGAGCTCTCTCAAGAGGCTCTATATTGCTGTACACTTGGATTTAATAATAAATTTTTTAAGAGGGTGGAAAAAAAAATCCAATCTGTCCTTCTTCCCTCTTCTTCCTGAAGGGGGAAAAGAAAAATAAGAAACAACTTTGACAGAGCAGGGTAAATTGGATGTGTAGTCTGATGTAATTTTGCATTTTCCAAACACTGCTCTGGTGACACCCAAGTAGGCTACAGGTTGGAGCTGGCCAAGAGGTGTGTGATGGATGTGGAGATATTGAGGCCAAACAGTTTAGGTGGTGCAGGACTGAAATTAGCTGATAGTACATCTATAAATGCTTTTTAAAATCAAGATTTTAAATATTGAGATACAGAAAAAGGCAGTTAATTTAAATGTCAGTGTGTAGACTTTCTTTTTGAAGAAAAAAGTTGTCATTCCCAACTCTTGGTACTGCTTTAACCTGTGTTCTTTACCCTCTGGACCATGGTTTAGCTGTGCCCTCGGATGGTGTTGAGCTGAAGCCTCCTGTGCCATGATCTGGAGAATTCACTGCTAATTAGTTTTTTCCCACTTAGACTATGCTGAAGTGACTGCCTCTGGACACTCTGAGAATGTCTCCTGGAGCAGTTTGCAGCTTAGAAAATACTTGTGACCAAGAGCAGAAGTGGTTCAGCAAACATCTAGCCACACTGTGGTGTCCAGGCAGCGCAGTGAATGGGGCTTTATAAGAGCCTGCTCAGGGTTAAGTGTAACTTTGCTTTCAGTGCAGCTCCCTTGGCACAGGGGGAAAAGTTCTGCTTGACCTTGCACCATGAGTTGCTTTTAACCTGGTTTTTGTCTGCAGGGCTGAAATTCTTTATGCTTTGTTGTGATTTTTTTGAAAGGTCCTGCTGCTCCAAAGTACCTCGCTCCCTCAAACCAGTTTGGAAAGGCAAGTGCTCCCAGCTCAGCGAAGACACCAGGGGGATCTCAGGCCAAAGTGGTGCCAATTGCCAGCTTGAACCCATACCAGTCTAAGTGAGTTATCAAGGTGTGCCAGATACTGTTCAGTGTCAAAGGTGTGAAGGAGCAGTAGCTGCTTCTTGCTCTCTCAAGTAGGAATCTGTCAGATAATCCTGTGAATGCTTTTGACTTTATTGGTTAAATTCAAACAAACAAAACCAAGAAGAAAAAAAAAGTGCTCCATAGAAACAGTTGCTGTATGGGTTTGGATTTTTTTTTTTTTTTTTTCTTCAGGGTTTGGGTGGGTTGGTTGGTTTTTTTTTTTGGTTTTTTTGTTCCTTTTTTTTTTTTTCTTTTTCTTTCAACACTGCGACAATCTCAGATTTGCCTTTGCATTGTCTTGAAGTTACCCTGCTGAGCCTGATAGGTTTTTAATATTTCAGTTGAAAATCAATTGGCTTCTTTTTTTTTTTCCTTAAAGCAACCCTTCTTCTTGGTAACTTAACGACAAAACAGCTCAGTGAGCTATTCACTTGGGCTACTGTTCTGCTGAAAAGCATGAGGATGTAATTATTTCCTGAATGACATTTTAAAGTTATGCAAACTGATTTGATTACCTGAGTTAAATGTGAATCCTATAATTGAGCTCTTGAGTTCTAGCATGGCTTTTTAGACCTGGCAAACTGCTGCAGGAGAAATGTACCAGGGAAGAGTGAAAGACTGAGGCCTGCTTCTATGCTACAATGTTATGTTCACTACAATTATCATATAAGATGCTTTATGGGTGGCTTTGTTGCTTTCTCTACAACTTTCTGCCTTTAATGGTCTAGGCCATTAAAATAGAAAGCAGCAGAAAAGCTGGTAGAGTTGCTGAGGTGCAGTGAGAAGATTCTGGCTTTTAAATAGTGCCATTTCAGTCCCAAAGGTTTGTCAATTCGATCTCTTCTTTTTTTTTTTTAAAAAAAAAAGACACAGAACAGTGATTTCAGTGATTTCTTGCACAATTTCAGGTGGACCATTTGTGCTCGTGTCACCCAAAAAGGGCAGATCCGCACGTGGAGCAACTCCCGTGGTGAAGGAAAGCTCTTCTCCATAGAGCTGGTTGATGAAAGTGTAAGTGTGCTGTGCTGAGAGTAAGATAATGTGATGATGAACCCTTCATAAAGACAGAATAGAGGAAATAAAGTGTATTATAGGAAATAGGTTTTTTTATTACGACTGAAGCTTGTTATTCCTCTATTCATTAAGTTGAGCATCGATGACCCAGTTTTCATCCAGAATGAAGTCTTAAATGTGTGGCATCACTGATTATTTTTCATCAAAGTCTGTAGTGTGTGACTGAATTCCTGCAGCTTCAAAATATAGTTGTTTATGGAAACTGACAACCTGGTGCTGAGGGTTGGGGTGGCTTCCTGCAGATTGCAAGAGGTCTGGTACACCTTGCAAAGCAAGGAGAGAGAGGAGCTTTGCTTTCAAGTTACAAGCTTTTATTTTCCTGAGGAAATCAGAGTACAAATTATTGTAATACTAGGAAATTTCATCTGTGGTTTCTTTGGGGAATGGTATCTGGTTAATCTAACTCGGCTTGCAGTTTGTCAAACCTCTTATCAAATTACAGTCTTCTGTCGTGAAAACAAACAAGATTCTGCTAGATTATGTTTAGTATAAAATGTGAGGTTAATAATGTAACACGTTGTCATCAGCCATTTGTTTTCTCTGCATACTGTTTGTATTCAGACTTTTTTAAAAACCCCAATATTTATATCTAGTGAGTTTATAATTGTTATTAATTTTTAATTAAAGACTGATGTGTATGAGTGGGAGACAGCACACAGTATATTGTGGTAACTGTTGGAGCTGAATCTATTTGAATTATTTGTTTTTTGCATGTAATGGCAATTAGTGCCAGTTTCATGAGCACCTTTTCAGGGGTGTGCATATGATACATGTAGTTTTTATGCATTTCATTCTAAAGCTCTAGTTATACTAATGAGACTTGAATATGAGATTTGAGGGGTGTAGAATATGTTGTATTAGCTGTAACTGTGAGGAGGGTGTTGTTTGTTTCTTGAATGCCTGGAGCTAGCCTGGCAGACGACACTGTGTCTATAGAGCTGATGCCACTTTGTGTTGCAAAGATTTCTTTTTAGTTGTTTTGGGGGTTTTTTTTATGTCAAATTTCAGTTCTGACCAGCTCTCCTGTTTTCCTGCAGGGTGAGATTAGAGCTACTGCATTCAATGATCAAGCAGACAAGTTCTTTCCACTCATTGAATTGAACAAGGTACAGTAGCATTGTGCTTTCATAGACTGACAGGAGCTAGAAAAACTTGAGCATAGCAAGGATTTTTAAAGGTGAACACAAATTATTTTCTCTGCCTGATTTCTGATAATAGCCTCTGTTTCATTGCTTTCTCCTGTAGGTATATTATTTTACCAAAGGCAATTTGAAGACTGCTAACAAGCAATATACAGCTGTTAAGAATGACTATGAGATTACATTCATTAATGAGACTTCAGTTGTGCCCTGTGATGATGCCCAGCATCTTCCATCTGTTCAGTTTGAATTTGTATCCATCTCTGACTTGGAGAACACACCCAAAGACTCCATTGTTGGTCAGTCTAAGTAAAAATAGCAAAATGGCAAACTCTGAAGATCTGAAGTTTTACTTTTCCCCCCCAGGTACTCAGGACATAAAGTAGTGAGCCTTACAAAGCTTTGAGTGTTAAGCTATCCAGTGATGGTTGCCATTAAAAATACCTTGGGCGGTTTTCTTTCTAAGAGGTCTTTGCCCTGTTCTGCTAACAATATATAAGGGCTTTGCTTCAAACCAAAGACAGTAAATGATACTTGTTTATTGTACTCTGATCATTGTTTTCCACAGAAAAGGGCTGAAAGAAAAATGTCCTTGCTCAGCACGTGTGCATTTCATACCTTCCGTGGTCTTGCTTTCTTTCACTATCTAATTATCTCTCTAGTGATTTTGGCATAATTCATTGCATCCAAGTCCAAGTTGCATGACTGTTTTGGCTTGATTTGTGAAGTATTGGAGGTTTGTTTTTCTGTAATTTATTGGGCAGAGTACTCCGGAAAAATCAGAGGCTGGGGTGGGGGCGAGGGTTCTTGGGTTTCACAGGCACAAGATGCCTCTGATTCAGAGGCATTCAGCTAGGGATTTTAAAGGTAGATCTGTAATAATAAAAAATGGTATATTTTTAGGGAGCCCAAAGGGGATTGTGTTCCCTCTTACTGCCCAAACATACAGACTTAAGTTGCAGTTGATGGTCATGGGGTTACAATGAAGACTGTAGCCAGTTGCTTCATCCTGTTACAGTCCCTTTGAAACCCCCTTGCCAGAGAGAGTTGTGCTTCAGCAGCAAGAGTGTGTGTTACAGGATCAGGACTGAAGTCCTTTGAAAGAATGTGATGGGAAGAGATAGTAGAATGCCTTGATCTCACTGGTGTGGTGAGGCTTGCATTCATGAATAGCTTAATGAATTCGTCAACAAAATTAAAGCACCGAAGAGTTCTGTAGTGGAACATTCCTACCATAATACACTTAATTTCCATATCAGATTTGATTTGAATAGGGAGCTAGGATACAAGGTAAAAATCTGACAGTAGGTTTGAATTCTTCTCTTGTGATCTTGTATTCCCCATTTGTGACCCTTGAGTAACTCTAACTAAATTGTAACTGTTTTTCAGATGTAATTGGAATTTGTAAGAGCTATGAAGATGTCACTAAAATTACAGTGAAAGCTAACAATAGGGAGGTATCAAAGAGGAATGTTCATCTGATGGATACATCAGGGAAACTGGTGACAGCTACGCTATGGGGAAATGAGGTACGTGCTCTTACCTGTGCTTCAGCAAAGGCTCCTTTGTGCAGGGTGCTGCTGTCATCTGAGATGGGCATGGCACTGAGAACAGGTCCTGGGTGTTTGTCAGGGGCAGAGAGAAGGTGAAAGGCTGTCTGGTTTCCTTCAGGTGTGATGTTCTTAACCTTTCTCTGACAAACTGCTGACACGGATCTCGCTGCTGTGTTGTGAACAACTGCAGACATTACATCTCAAACCCAAAGAGTGAAGATAACAGGCTTCTGGTTTAGGGAAGGAGCTGAGTTGCAGTTTGATTATGGAAAAGCCCAGTGGCTATGACTGTCTTGTTTGAGATTAATTTTATTCGTAGGGTGGGATACACATTACCCTGCATAAATTGCTGCTTAACTAGGGGGCTGAGAGGCTGCATCTCGGGGGAGGAGTTTAAAGCATCAGATCCTTAGAACAGAAAGTTTGAGTAGGTGCAGTAAACTGCTTCTTTATCCTTTCAACAGGCTGCTTTGTTTTCCACCAGTGTTGTAGATGCTTGGGGATTTATGCTCCAGTCTATAAAAGGGAGTGATCCTGCCAGCTTGACAGTGATGCTTTATGGCTAAATGAACAAGTGCACTGATACCATAGGTACCTAAACACCATTAATCATCTGCTGATAGAAATGAAGTAAACTGAAGTTCAGTATCACAAAGTTTTGAGTTTGAACCAGGATGTATAGGAGAGGCTGCTAGTAATCAATTCCTGGCATAAGTCTTCCAGCAGAGATCAGGCTCTGCCTTTTTCAGACTAAAATCTGTTTGCTTGCTTCTCAGATAAAGACAAGAAGCCTTGAGGGAAGTGACATGTGCCTTGCAGCTGGCACAGTTAGGGTTAGAATATCTGTCTCCTAACTGGTGTTCTGTGTTCTTTTAGCTTCTCATGGATGCAGTGAATGCTGCTGCTAACTCCAGCTCGTTTGTAATCTTTAAGCACATGATCCTCCCCTTGCTTGCTAAGTGGTGTGGGGTCCAGAAAATCTATACCCCTCGAAACCTCTCTCGTGCCAAGAGATTCTTTGTTAGTGTCAGACTCTGCTCAGATAACAAGCTGATGGCAACTGAACAGCATTAAAGCAGCTTTATGAGATTAAAAACAGAAAATAGAAAGTCTAGAAAAAGTGTTTGGTCAGCACTTCTGCCTCTTCACTTCTAGTAGAATAGACATGATTGGCTCAGTCAAGTGAGTTGTTTCACCTCCTTAAGAGTCTAATCTGACCAAATAACTTCTGCTGTTTGGAGAAACCTCCATCCCCATAACCCTTCTCCCTTTCTAAAATCCTTGTGTAAAACTCTTAAAGGAGAGAACCAATCCTTTTTTTTTTTTTATCCAGAGCAGTGGTGTGACTTAAAGATTCTGTTTCCTCAGGAAATGGGGTGTTAAATTTACAGCTTCAGTTGTTAGCTGCCTTTTCTTAAACACCAAGTGATGTTTAACTCCTTTAAAACCTTACCTTCTAAATACAGTAAGATAGGTTGGTACAGATTTGATCTCTTGTCATCACCTGTGAATTATGATCATGAGTTCAGTCCCTTTACTGTAGCATGCCACTAATGTTTGCTGTTTGTTGGGTTGTTTTTCTTCACACATGCAGGCTGAACAGTTTGATGGTTCCAGACAACCTGTGGTAGCCATCAAAGGAGCCAGAGTCTCTGATTTTGGTGGCAGAAGCCTGTCTGTCCTGTCCTCAAGTACAGTTGTCATCAACCCTGATAGCCCAGAGGCTTTTAAGCTCCGAGGATGGTATGAGTGTGTGGTTTTTATGTTGATTCATTCCAGCCTGCTGTGGAATATTTGTTTTATTCTGTTCCTCTGTACTTGAGCAGTCTGTATTGTGCTGAAGAAAGGTAGCAGAGGATATAGAAACTTCAGGGCTATAGAAACTTCTCTTCCTTTAAAGGATGAGAGCCTGAAAGGCTGTCCTTCTTAAGTTGTTCAATTCAAAAACTTGTAATTCCATGACAGACCTTGAAAAATTGAAATAGGAGTGGTGCATGCTGACCCAAAGCCTTGGAAGGCAGCATGAAATTGGACTTGACCAGCTCCACTTTCTGAGGCATGATCTGAGAGAACAATATTTATTTTTTTTTCCACTTGCTCTTTCCATTGTGTGGAATCTGATCCACACTCTGTTAGTATGGACTGGAGGAACTATGTTGGCTTCCTTCAGCGTCTGTTCTTTATCAGATATTTTTCAGATAGCAGAATAACATTTTTATCATCAGAAAAACAAAGTGGTTTTGTTGTTGCTTCTGCTGCAAGTGGGTGCTAAACTGCCTCCTCTAACTAATAATGGGGTGAGATGTGGTGTTTGTACAAACAGGGTGCTGACAGCATCAGTTTCAGGCATCCTGGGTTTTTAGCTCTAGTTAAATCACCCAAACATGGATACAATCCAGTGGCACCCTCCATTTGCCATTGGGCTGTGGTTCTCCCACACTTCTGAAGGTTGCTGAATATAAAATTGATTGTGGGTCTTGCCTAGAACTGTCACATTAAATTCAGGTTTTGAATCTGGTTGGTGTACTTCTCAAATCACCAGATCACCATGACAGGCTGGCAGTGCAGCCTTTTGCTGAAAAGCTGTGCTTTTCTGTTTTAACAGAGGAAACATAATCTTTCCACTGCTATTTGCTTTTTCTTTCGAAGCTGCTGCGAAGATAATGGTACCATGTAATTTAATTTTAATTAGGGAAATATCTTGATGCCCTTAAATCTTGTTATCTGCCTGCCTTTAAGAAGCATGCAGTGCGTGGTTTGGCCACTAGCTGGCAAACAAATTGCAGTTATATAGAACAAAGCTGTCCTCCTTTTGTGGTTTTATAAAATACTGTGCTAATTAAGTCGGACTATTAACTTATTCTGAAATGCTATTTTTGTTTGAAATATGCACAAATTACTGTAATTGTTTCCTTTGCAATCATTGATAAAAAAAAAAAAATCCCTCGTATTAAGTACATGAAACTAAATGTTAAGCTTTTGATAAGTCTGTATGGTCTGCTCTCCAAACCCAGAAGTGCATCTTTGTGGTTCCAGGTTTGACTCTGAGGGGCATCTTCTGGAGTGTGCCTCCATCTCTGATGTGAGGGGTGGGGCAGCATCTGGAGTAAATACCAATTGGAAAACTTTGTTTGAAGCCAAATATGAGAACTTGGGACAAGGAGATAAGGTAAAGCACAGCCACTGAGTGCAAGTCTTGTGTCTTGGGGAGGAAATAAAAAGCTGGACTTTGTGCAGGTGTTCTGCTTATTGAAGTACACCAGTTGTTGAGCACTGTGTGCTTGCTGGCTCAGAATTAATGCTGTTATTTTTTAAATTTTTTTTCAAATACATTCAAGCTTGCTGCTAATGTTGCAACATAGTATTGCAAGAGAATTCTAATCTGTGTATAAATGGTGGGGAGTGGGAAGAGATCACCCCAAAGATGTTCATATAAATAGCACAGAGTGTTCTAGGAGAAACAGGTACATTAGGAGCAAGTGGTTTTCAAGGGTGCACACTTGGTCAACATACTAGGAATAAACCCCAGGTCTCTGACATTCCAGTCCAGGAACATCTCTAGGTTTATACTGATGCTTGATTTATTTTTAACTTTTTTTTTTTTCTTTTTTCAGACTTAAGTGCTAAGCCATTTGGGATATGGAAGAACTTTAAGGGTGTGTGTGTGTGTGTGTGTGTGTGTGTGTGTGTGTGTGTGTAATCTTTACCTGTAATTCACCTATTTTCTGTGAGGTTTTTTTGCACAGGCTTCTTAAGCAACCTCTGTTTATCTGTTGAAAGACTTGACTGTGGTCTTAAACCATTAGGATGATTATTTTAGTATGGTGAGCAGGTATTTTGTTCTGTAGGCTATAGTTTAATCAAATACTTATCTGTAATACTACACAGTAGGCTTTCTGGGTTTTGTATTGGCTCCCAGAAGCAGCAGAGGAAAATGCAAAATCTTAATCCTGTGAAAAAGTGGAGATTTGAACAGACACAATGGAGAAGCAAATATGCTTTATCTGAAGAAAACCTAGCAACTGGAGTTGCCTGCAATGGAAACACAAAAATAATCTTGCTGTAGGGGCTTTATTCACCAGAATGCCTGAAAATTATTGCAACAGAAGGGTCGATTTCCACTTTCCCAATAATCCATATCTCCTTAAGCTTGCTAATCCTAACTCTCCAAATCTCGGGGTGCTTTGGTCGTTCACTCCGAATCGGAACGCGCTGGGAGTATTTGAGGCTAACGTTGCACACTCACTCTCCTAGGCAGATTATTTCAGCTGTGTGGGCACAATCGTGCATCTGCGCAAGGAGAACTGTCTGTACCAGGCCTGTCCCTCCCAGGACTGCAACAAGAAGGTGGTGGACCAGCAGAACGGGCTGTACCGCTGCGAGAAGTGCGATCGCGAGTTCCCCAACTTCAAGTACCGCCTGATGCTGCTGGTGAGTGGATGGAAGGAGAAAAGGGGCTTCCTCCTGCTTGCCACGTACAGCCCAACTGTGAGAGAAGGGGGTGTTTGTGCTGCCCGTGGGGCAGAGGGCACGGAGGTGCCTCGTGTGCTGTACCTGAGTGAGGGATGGCTCCCGGAGCTGATTAGCGGCTTGTTTTCCTCGCGCTCCAATTAAAAGCTTTTCTCTCTGCCAAAAAGTTGCTGCTGGCTCAGTTGCTGCTGGTTTCCAAGTGTACTATGCAGTGCAGGGTACAGATGGCCTACGCCTCTTCAGTAGTGAAGATAAACTGAAGTAAAATGGCATTTCTGGAGAGCAGTAATTGCACTTTTACAGCTGCTACCTATATTTAGTACAGCTTTTTTCTTTTTTTTTTTTTTTTTTTGTTAGGTATTGTTCTGTCTCATGCTTTAATGGAGCCTGCTTCAGAAAGTTGTCTGGGATTGTTATTGTGATTCCCATTTACGCCCTAAGCATTGAACCTTCTTCTGGCTTACATTAGAAGTTAGAGTTGTATCTGCTGCTTTGAGATGCTGTGCCAGGTGGGCATGCAGAGAGAAAGGAGGTATCCCTGCAGTCTCCCTAAAACACAAACTGCTGCTGCAGAATTGCTAGCAGATAACTTCTAGGAATCCATGAGCTGCTTCACATAGTAGAATCATTCTCATGGTATATAAAGGTTTGCTGAGGATACAATTAAGGCCTTTAGAGCAGCACCTCTCCTATTTTTCCATTCCTAATTGTCAAAGCAGCTTGGAAATTCATGTGAGTCTAATATGTAATCTTTTGACTGCTCTGATTTGTCCTTGACTGTGTTTGATAGTTTTCTCCTAACAGTCTTGCACATGTTTGTGCTCTAGTGCTTGGGTAAGTACAAAGACAATGCAGTTTGTGCTGTCACTCCTGTTCCCCTTGGTGGTTCCTTTTGGGCTACCTATTCTTGCTCACTGCTCATCAGTGGCAGTAGAGCAGAGCTGAAAATCCATCAGTGGCTACCACTATGATCTTGTTGGACTTGTCCTGTGACACAGTATTGTCAATATTAACTTGTTTTAAATTCCTGGGACATTCTGTGGAACTTAAACCCAAAAAGAAAACTCTAAGTCACTGCCTTCCACCCTCACTGATGGGAAGTAGCTATAGTACATAGGGTTCTGATGGCTACTAGAAATTTATAACTCTATAGTTGTGATTTATTTGTTGTTATTTTTCCTCTACTTTTGTCTTGCTTGAGGAATAGCAACTGGATGAAATAACCTTTTGGGGTTTTGTGTGTTTTGGTTTTTTTGTTTGTTTTTTTTTTTTTAGGTGACCATTGCAGACTGTTTAGAGTATCAGTGGGTGACTTGTTTCCAAGAGTCAGCAGAATTAATTCTTGGGCAAAATGCAACTTTCCTGGGAGAACTGAAGGAAAAGGTCAGTCAATTAGCTCATTGTATTTTTAGTAAGTGTCTAGAAGTTTAACTGTGTTCCCCCCATCTTATTATTGGGCTGCTCTCAAATTTTATTTTTTTTTTTTTTTAATCCTTGTGGTAAGGAAATATTCTGGTAATGTTGACTTGGAAAAAGATGTAAGTTATTTGTGAAACATCAGTGCTGATCCTTTGGAGAGTGTGATCTCATCCCTGTGTGCACATGGATAGCACTCCACAGTCAACTGAGGTGGCAGAGGCAGTGGGTTATGTTCATGTAGTTGCTGTGGAAATGAACAGCCTTATCAAAACAAATACAAAAGTCCCCATGAAGGAAAGTGATGTTCTGTTTCATTTGGCAAGAACTTGATCTTGCCAGTTCTCTGGGTGATAGGCCAGCTCAGGGGCCTGGCAGATCAAACTTGTCCTCCAGATGTTGGACTTCAGTATCTCTTCCAAGTTTTGCATATCATTGCTTCTCCCTAGTCTGAAGTTCTTGGCAGGGACTTGTTTACTCTCCTCGGGATTATTTTCCACGGGCCATCTGCCTGGAGAACAGAGATTTGCCTGCTTTCCCCCATGGTTTGCTCCCACAGTCAGTCTGTCTACCTCTGAGCTCTTTTGGCTGTTAAAAGCTGGAGATCATCAGTATGTCCTTGTCACCTGGACCTTGAGAGACATCTGATTCCAGGTGGATGGTACTACAGCCTTTAGAAGGCTGACAGCTTTAACACATGTTGACTCCAATAAAGGACAGGCTGTTTAATCATTGCACCTAGCTTGGAAGAATCTGCACAGATACTGTTTTACCCACAAATGATGACAACATTATCCCTGATGTGTTCCAAAAATTTGTTTACAAAACCAGAAAGTTCCAGAAGGCTTTGTATGTATCTTTGTAAGTAGGCAGGAGGCTTTTTGAACTGCTGTGTGTTTAGCCCACTTCTGAAGGCTCTTTTTCTCCCCCCTCTAATATCATCAGAAACTTTGTGGGTCCTATGAAAGCCATGACTTGTAAAATGGGTCATTAGCAGAGAAGCTTAAGTGCTCTGACAAATTAGAACAGTTTTTAAGGTGTAAGCCATTAAATACTAATAGACAATATTTTCTTCCCTACATCCCTGTATCCTTCTCTGCCACACTTTCCTTCCAAACAAAAGGATCATTTCCTGATACTTATCTGCTATATATAAGCTGTGTGATTTTGGTTGGTTGGTTGGTTTTGTTAATGATGATATGGGAAGCATAAGCAGCTCTTGAATTGCACATGAGCATTGCTGTGCTCCCAGGCTGAGGCTGGTTGATCCTCAGCTCCATAGATACACCAGTTGTTGGTTAACCCATTGCTTGGCTGTGGGAAGGAAATGAAGCAGGAGGGATTGTGGAGGCTGTAGCAGTCCTGGTTGTCCTGAGACACTGTTGTAGACCTCATCTGCTTCTGGAAAGGAGGGGTAATTCTCCTGTAATTTGCATGCAGGAATGTTTTTTGGTAACTTCCTGATCTTTGGCTGTCTTAGATAAGTGGTGCAAAGCTTGTGGTTCTGGGATGTTAAGTTTTTTTGATATCAGGAAGGCTGGACACCTCTGTTCTGCAGGAAGATGTATTGCTACAGCATCCTAATTAGATGTGCTTGCACTTTTGCATTTCCATTTTCAGACATTCTTACCTTGTCAATATTTTCTTACTTCAGTCATCTTAATCTCTGCTCGAGCTCAGACAAAATTTCACAGTCCCTTCTAATGCTGAAGGGAGCTGGGTGGGGAAGGAGAGACAGCAGCCCCTGTGTAACAGTACAAACGTGTAATGTCTTTTGAAGAGCTGCCTAATGGAAACTGCTGAGGATAGAAAATGGAACATAATATGGAATGAGCCCTTGAGCAGGAATGCTTTGTATTCCAGGAGAAATTGGTTTTGATTTGACACTTTTATGAGCCTTTAAAAATGGTACTTGATGCATTTGCAGCAAACTCTTCTTAGTGGCTTTGCTCTGAAGACCCAATGAGCTATCCTGTGAAGTTGGTGGGAGACTCTCCACTCTCCCAGGATGTATTGAGTCCATGTACAGGTGGTGACCACACTGAGCATAGAGACTCATCCAGGGTTTTTCATCTCCTTTTTCTCTGTGCTTGTTTCCAAAGGGGGTAATGTTGGGTAGCTGTGACTGGTTTGCTAACAGCATTTTCCCCTCACTAATGGTTAGTGTAGTTTGTGGCAGAGCTGGCAAGAGAAGCCAAGTGCTTTATTAAGCGAGTTGCTTTATCCTCTAATCCATACGATGGTCACAAGAAGGGGTTTTTAATATTCAAGAAGGATATGCCTAAATTTTGCAGTCTGTGAAACCAGCTACTCCTGTTCACCTTCATTTGTTGTGCTTTTTTAAGCCTTCAGAGAATCGCTGTGTAGTGTAAAATAGTGCTGTGTGCATTTTAAAAACAGCAGATGTAACCCTTGGAGTGTGTGTGTGACTGAGGTGGGTTCAATTCCAGATCAGATGCTCTGTCTGCTGCTGGAGTGACTGATCAAGTCAAGTGCATCTGATGGATAAATGCATTCATAATTACTTGTCTGTATCCTCGTGGGGCTGCAGGATTTTTGTGGAATGTCAGCAAAGGGTGGGGGTTTTGTTTGTTTTTTGTGTGTGGGGGGGTTTGTTGGGGTTTTTTTCACAACTAATTTTTAGAAAATTAAACTTTTCACAATCTCCAACTTGTCTGCTGCTTTTTGTTGTTTTGACAAATTGCTATAAATTATGATGATGTTTAGTGTTCATATGGTAATTAGAAGCTGCTTATGTTATAAATATGACAGAGCCTCCTAATGGTTGTAAAAGCCTGTTGAAAACATGCATCACCTTTTCTATAGAACACCCTCTTAAATAGGTCTTTGACATACAGCCTTGATGGTTTAGCAGAGAAACAGAACACCTAATAAAACAATTAACAGAAATGGTTAATGCTGACAATGTTTGTGATGATAGCAGAACATCAGAATTTTCACCTTAATCTAAACTTCTTAACTTCTGAGTTATGGGTTTGGCAGCTAAAATCTGATGGAAGGTTCAGCTCTGTCTGCACAATGCAGTTAGTTCCACCCTTTTGCCACCACCAGCAAAAGATGAGCTGTTCTAGAGGTTGGTGGTGCTCCTGGAAGGCTGGGTGTCTGCAGCTAACACGTGTCTGTCCTTGCTGCAGAACGAGCAGGCGTTTGAAGAAGTGTTCCAGAATGCAAACTTCAACACCTACGAGTTCAGGATCCGTGTGAAACTGGAGACTTACAATGTAAGTATTCCCCAAAAGGCAGATAATGTGGCATGTGGCTTTTTGTAGTTTGATTTGTCTCCACAGGAGGTGGCTTCCCCCTCGTGCTTGTGAGGAGATGTTTCCAGAGATACCTGCTCACAGCAAACACCTTGAGCACTGGGGGAGGGATCCAGTGTCACTAAACGCTGCTCCCTCTGGGGTTCATCAGGCCTGGCTTGTTTCAAATGACAACAACATAGCTGCTCTGGGAGTCAAGTTTACACTCCCAGCTAATGCTGATACCCATGAGCAGTGACTTCTGGGGGAGGTTAGAACTGAACACTGGAGTGCTTGGAGTTCAGCTTCATGCCATGATTCTCTTTCCCAGGATGAATCTCGTATTAAGGCTACAGCCATGGATGTCAAACCCGTGAACTACAGAGAATACAGCAAGAGGCTGATTGCCAGCATCAGGAGAAATGCTCAGCTAGGGTGAGGAGGCTGGTGCTGACTGATTGAAACTGGGACTTCCAGGAAAAACTCAGTAAATGAGATAACATTGACTTTTTTCCCCACCCTGTGTGTGACAATGTGGAGTTAGTTACACTGTGCATGGCAGGCCAGTGTAGTTGGCTAAATGATTAGATGCATTTCTATGGAGGCACAGCCCTGGTAGGTAAGAGTGCACTCTGATGGCCACGGTGTTGTGGACTGATGTGGTCTGTTCAGCTGTGACAGCTCTAAAGAACAATCTCTAGACAGTTTACCAGGGTCTTTAGGCACTTCAGAATTTCTGAAGTAACTTTGCTTCCTTACTCTACAGAAAGCTGAATTGTGTAACTGTTGCATCTTCTTTGCAAGAAAGTAGTGACAACCTTGACAGTTGGGAGTTACTCAGCAGAGGGCAGGAGGAAGAGTCATCCAGCTTTCAGATCCAGAGGAAGGAGAACAGGTCTATTAGTGTAAGTTAGCTCCTTTCCATAGAATTCAAAGGCTTTCTCTTTCCACAGGTGCCATGCAGTTGTTAATGCTTGGAATGGCAATATGGTAGAATTATTAATCAAAGACATATCTCTTATATCTGAAGAATATCCTTCCTTCAGGGTTTAATAGACTGAGTCAGATGGGTCTGATATTAATCAAAATAGTCTCTTCTGAGGAAGGCAGATAAGCATTGACTCTCCATCCCTCCAGGGAAATCTAGGCAACTACAAAGCATTGCTTTAGTTTTTCTCTTCAATTAATACTATGGATTTTTGACTGACTTCTGCTCACATTTCCTGCCTATACATAGTTTGTGTGTTTGTATGTTCAGTTTTCTTTGGTTTTATTTGTAATGATATTAATCAGGAACAGGACTTTAAGTGGGGGAAGCTTTGTTTCAATAAACACTGTTTAATTCCTGTGTAGTGAATTTTCCTTTCTTTGAACACCAAAGACTTATCATTACTGGAAAGCAATTAATTAGCTTTCATAATAAGCATTCACTTGGGGGAGATGTTACCTTATTACAAACTCTAAGGTTAGACTGAAGAATGGAGACGACTTTGCCTGATGTTAACAGCATGGAAATGCAGTGATATTTTCACCATTTCTGTGCCTGAGAATGCTGATGAGCTGGCACTTCTGGGATTTTTATTGACGTTTACACAGCAGTCTAAAACTAACCAGGCTTTGAGATTTGTTCAGACATAGAGCTGGTACAGAAAACAGTAATTATGCTACTGGGCTTTTCAGTCAGCAGAGCATGCTAGCTCTGTGTGCTCCTAATCACATTAATTATGTGTTCCCTGGCTGCAGCTCACAGCTTGGCATTTGCTGCACAGCTCCAAGCATCCAGGCAATACTGCAGTGGGTCTCTGGTCGTAAAACTGGGACTTTATTTATTTATTTTCCTCTGTAGAGCACTGTTTCTTCATGTGTTCACTCAGTGCCCTTTTATTTCCCATGACTTCTCATTGGTCATCTGAAGTCTTGTTTAAGAACTATAACTGCCATTTCCATTGATGGACTTGAAGGACGTTCTCCTGGATGCATTAATTGCACAAACAACTCCTTCCTTCCTCCTTTTTGGATTCTGAGGATCGTGATTGGATTCTTCTGCTGGTGTCTTTGGATTGTTGCTTGTTTTGTTTTTGTTTTTGTTTTTTTTTTTTTTTTTATTGAAGTATTTGTTCTCTCTGACCTTGTTTATAAAGCGTTGACTAGAAAATTACAGTATTCAGCATGGTTCTGGATTGACAAATGGTAGGTTAGTGGTGATAATCTGTCTTTCCACTCTGCTAACCAGTCTTTTTAGGTCTGCTCCTCCCTTCCATTCCCCCCCCCTTTCCAGTTGGAGGGGACTGGTAACAAGTGGTATTGCTAAATGTTCCTTGAGGCTCTTTCCAGTTCTCAGGCCTGTATTCACTTGGCTGGTTTTTATGGGTATTTGTCAGCATGTGTTTGGTGCTGGGGCTTTAGGAGAGGGTGTTGCCCACCTGCCTCTCTCTGCTGGGGCAGCTCATTGCCCTAGAGGGAATTGCTGTGTGGCCAAATCACTGGGTTTACTGTGCTGTCAGCCAGAGCCCTGGAGAGGGAAGGTGTCAGTGCTCCAGAGTATTAAAGTATCTTGTGGGATCAGCTGAATGACCTTGGGAACTAGAACAGAAAATTGACTTAAAACAGTTTGTATGAAAAGTCATTTATTTGATGGCTAATACTAATAAAAAAAAACCCCAACACCCAGCCCTCTGCTCTAAAGTGGATGCTCATTAGTGACTGAAGAGTTGGAGGGTTTCAATCATGCTTTAATCAGCTAGTAGCTGATAAAAACATCAAGCTATGTAAGGCAAGGTATTTCTAGTATGGCTATACAAGTACCATAGGATTATATAAGCCTCTGCTGTGAGAACTCATCTCAAATGCTCTGTACAGTTCTGGTCTGCTACGTATAGAGGCAAAAAAATCTCAGCTGGGGCGAGTACAGAGGAGGACTACACTGCTGAGTAGGAGAATGAAGATCTTTTTTTAAGAGGGGCCTAGAAGAGCTAATTTAGCAAAATGAATCCTGAGAGGGATATGATAAAATATATATTCATCTATCTGTACACCTTGCTTTCATCCCCTGATCACAGGCTAGAACTGTTGAAGATAATTGGTTAATAAGTAGTTTGACAATCAAAAGAAAGTGAGGTTCCAAAACACTTCTCTAGATGAGGAATGAGGGCCAGGAAGCTGTGGAGGTGTCTGTTTTTCTCTCCTTCCTCATCTTTACCAAGTGGCCATCCAAGCCCTGGGAGATCTCAGCCACTGCAGAGGAGTCTGGGCTCAACTGTGCTAATTAAGGAGAAGTGAGTGGACTCACAATGCTAATTGGGGTTATTGGCAAACAAGCCTGTGTCTTCCTTCTCTTCATCATAAAACTCCCCCTGCTAGTGTTCACGTTACTGCTGGATGGCACCAACCATTATCTGGGCTGAACATGCATCTGCTAAATTGAAAGCATTCTGGAATGCTTCATAACTAGCTCTCTGTGAGGTAAAAATACCTGTGGCTGACAATGTTTTTGTTTAAAATAAATGTACAAAGTAAAGAGGGAGTTGGGAGGCAGTAAAGAGGCCAAGGCAGGCAAAGTAAAGAGGCAGTTGGGAGGCTGCTGGTTTCACAGGCAGGTGCAAGGGCAGTTAACATGAGAACATCAAGTTCTGCTTGGCCAAGGGAAGATCTGAAGCATACTTTGAGCCATGTTTGGGTAGTTTGCTGTTGGTGTTAATTCCCACTGTTGGGATTTAACTCCATGTCAGGGTCTGTGAATTTTAAATTGATTCTTGGTGACCCTTATGAGTCCCTGGAGGGGAGATTCCATTCGAGTCAGAGCTAGATTTTGAGATGCATCAGGTGGTTTGTTTTCTTTTCTTCCAAACTAGAGCTCTGAGGAGAAGTAAAATATTCTGAGGTGTTGTAAATTAAACAAACAAATAATAGTGGTGGCCTTGCAGAGCTGAGAAGCACTTGCTCTGCCTGGGTTTGGGGGCTGGCTGCTTTACCCTGTGTGTGCTGTGCCTGGCAGCCTGGATGGGGGTATGAGGGGGGAGCTTCCACGTTCCAGCACCATGGGATTGTCCTTTTAGTACAATGGGTGTGAGAGTGGAAGCTGAGTGATGTTTTGATTCCTAATTCTCAGTGATATTTGCATTTGCTGCCCAAGATGCAGTGTAACATCTTGAGGGGAGGAGGAAGCTGTGCAGTCCTTCCATGTCCTAGTTCATCATCTTTCCTTTTTGCCTGTTTGTTTGTTTTGTTTCCTAGCCCTCAAAGTTGCAGCTTTGGAGAAGAGCAGCCACCCCAGAGGACTTCTTCCTTACCAGGGCCATCCTTATTGGCTGGGGGAGTTGCCTCTCAGGCAGCTGTAGGGCTCCTTAGGTCCATCAGATGCAAAAGAAAGTGAAATTTCATCTCCCTATTTATTTAAAAGCTCTGAACTGGAGCAGGCTGCATATTTCCAAAGCCTGTTCAGGGGAAGGAGTGGTCTGCAGCATATTATGCATTATAAATATTGGAATAGTGCAGTAAATATCAGTAATCTTATTACAGAGTGTGGAAATTCTCTTTAATGTATTATCTGTGAGGATGCAAGAGGCCCACAGACCTTCTCTCTTTTTTTTTTTTTCAGTCTGTTTTTCATGTTTACATTTTTACATTTCATTCATATGCATATTTAAAAAACAAACAAAAAAAAAAAGCCCCGATGGTTTAAATCACCAGATGGAATTTTTCATAAGGACTGTTACACATTTTTCTGTGTGTTTTATTTGAATACATAGGTGTTTGTGTTTGGGGAGTGGGGTGTTGTTTGTTTTTAGGTTTTTTTCCCTGTTTATAGTGCATTGATTTGTTGTTAAATTCAGCCTCTCTGCTATGCCAAAAACGTGCCTTTGGGAGTGTTTCTAGCCTGCTTGTAGTACTTTTCTTTTTCCCTTCTTGTATAGAACTGATCTTGCAAGTTATTTAAAGTGGACATTTGCAAAGGAATTTGTTTAATTTGTCCCAAACCTCTCACCCTTTAAAGGGAAAATTTAAATACACAATAAAAGACCAAGAAAAAAAAAAATCCTTCTGCATGCTTTGCTTTGGGCTCAGCCTGCTGAGCTCAGTGAAGGGCCCCATATCAGGCTGCTCCTTTTCCTGGGGATGTATTTTCCAGGCATGGTCCAGGTTATGATAAAGGCTCCTCCAAAGCTGCACTGCAGCAGCCAACTGTGCAGGGATGCACCAGAAACAGGCTTTTGGCTCTCAGAGTTTCTCCTTGGAAGTTGGCTGTGCAGAGCTGGGCTGCTGCTTGACCTGATGTGGAAATGAAAGATGTGAACATTTGTCATGTCCATTCTGACATCACCATTGAGCAATTAAGAGAAAGCAATCTAATTTTTTTGCCATCAGTTTAGCTCTTGGAATTCCCTCGTGGCTTATTGTACAAAAGGCTGAAAAATAAGAGTAATAATCCGATTTTTCTCCGTTTCTAGTGTTTTATGTTTTCCATTAAAGCTTTGCTGCTGTGCTGCACTGACTTCTTGAACTGCGGGATCAAAAAATACTCTTCCTCTCCCACCCCCCCGCCCCCCCTTTTTTTTTCTTCTTTTTCGGTGAAGACTGTCTCTGAGAAGGATAAATATTATTGATTGAGGTATTTAATACACTAATGAAACCCACGATTATTGACTATGTAATTAATATACTGTCTAAAAGTGAAGTTTGACAGCAGAGAGAGAAAAGCTCTATTGACTCTGTGCCTTTGGCACCGTGCCCCGCAGGTTTTTATTTATAGGCATCTAAACACGTTCTTCTTCAAGCAATGATTCAATCCCCCTTTCTGCTTGCCACCAGCTAGAAGGCTGCTCTTCTTCTTGCTGAGTGTAAGGCTTTCATATGATCTGTAGGGAACTGGAATGTTCAGTGTTTAGCTTTGTTACCCTGTGTTAGATTTGAGAGCTGGAGCCATCGGGGTGCATGGTGCTGTTCCTTGCAGCTGGGAAACCAGACTTGTCCTTTGTTCCAAGCAGCTTTCTGCTCTTAGTGAGCATGTTTGGAGGTGATTTTGGGTTTGCTAACCTTGGTGAGTGATGGAAATGTGGGAAATCCAAGGGATGTTTTGGTGGATGTGAGGGTGCTGTCAGATTTCCATCTAGCTGAGTTTGTGGTGTTCAAGCAGCCCCTGTGTACCCTCAGGGGGAGTGTGCTCTGGTTTGGACTCGGGGTGATACGTGGTTTTGTTCTAAGGTGTAATGGCCTTCCTTAAACCCAGCAGCAAGATTTAGTCTCCTTGAACTGACTTGATCTGCAGCCTGGTGTGCCTTCCTGCCTCATCCCAGTGCTGCTGCATCCCCATCTTCTTTGGCTGCCCTTGGGGTGCCAGCTCACCACATCTCCCTTAGCCTTTCTCGCCTTCCCTGGCTGGTTCTGCTTGCAGCCCAGCCTGGAGTCCTTTGCTGCTGCTTAAGTTGCCATAAACTGCATTTGCAATTGCCAGGGAGCTGCAGCTTCATTTATAAATGGCTTTAAGTTGTTCGTGTGCCCTGTGAAATGTTAAACTTCTTAGCACCAGGTGAAGTTATTTACATCGAACTCAGAAGCTGATAATGAAGGTTTTTTTAGATTTCAAGTGATTTTAAAAAAAACCTTCCAAATCCCAAGTGTATCAGCTATCTGGTAATTGGAGCTTGTGCTGTCATTAAAAATGACAGCTTTCTCCAATAACATTCTTAGTGCTTGTAAAATGCAGCTAACATAACCTATATTTAACTTGTATTAGCTAGAATTTCCTTTGCTTGCTTGCTTACTTCCAGAGCTTTGGTGTGAATACTGAGGTCCTTCTCTATTCAGGAGCTACGTAGTATTTTACCCATTTGCAAGTGTTGAAAGCTGTTAACCAGGACTGGGCAGATGGGTATCTCTGTTGTGATTTTCCCCATGGAAGGTTGGGGTGTTTTTTTCAGCCAGTGAGTAGCAGCCATTCTTTGGGCAGAAAAAAACCTTAAGCAATAATGTGTTTTGCAAGAAAACCCAACTTTGCTGCCTGTTAGCAGAAAGCTCCTATTCCTTAGCTCTGCTGAACAAACAAAGCCCATTTTTTCCTTTTTTTTTTTTTTTCTTTCCTTTTTTTCTTTCCTTTTTTTTTTTTTTGTCTTTCTTTTCGGTCAGTTACAAACATTTGCATGTTGAATTGTCAAGGCTCTGTCCCATAATTGAGATGCTGGGTAGCAATCTGCTCCCCTCCTCCGCCTGGAAGTGTTCCACACAGAGCCCTCTAATTAAACAGAAAATGGTTTGTCATATGTAACTGCCTCTTCTGAATGTAACAAACTCATTTCAAGAGATGCCAACACCATCTTTATAGCTGTTTTAATAATCTTCTCTTGAATCAGAGAGGGCTTTAACCTCGTATTTCACTTCACCAGCTGTTTATTTCACTGTTGTGGGTTTTTTTTTTTCCCTTTGCACTCAGAATGTGTAGACATTTTTTGTGTGTGTGTGTGTGGAAACCCTCATTAGAGTAACTGAGTTTAACTCTGTGAAATAGTCTTCTTAGGGCTGCTGCTTTTAAGCATCACTATTTACAGTGGGAGCACGTGCGGGCTCTCGGCTCCGAGCCCTGTCAATCACCTGCCTGTCAGGCAGGGAGGGAGCCTGGAAAGCTCTGCTGCCATCCCCACTTGCTGTGGAGAGAGGGTGCCCGGGCAGTTTGCAAAGCTACCATCTCTTTTGCAGACAGATGTGCACCCCCCAGCCACCCTCCACACGCCTGCAATGGAAACCATCAGCGTCGCTGCTGCCCCAGCGCCGAGCAGAGCCGCGGCGGGTTCTTAATGCATGAAGTGTGGCCTGGGTAGGACACAAATAGTGTAGCAGATTACCAGGCAAAATTGGCTTTTACCTCTCCCCCATCCTTCTCAGACACTTTCCTGCCAAACTTCAGCTTTTAAGTCGGCGCTCAAAGAAATTCTCTCGGTGTAAAAGGCCTCTTGCTGCCTTTTAAATTGGCTAATGTTTGGCAGAAAACCCGAAGAGCGGGTACAGTTATTTAGTGCCTTCATTACTTACTGCCTGCAGTCCTTCTCTGATATTAGTGGCTCCTGTTTATTCAAGGTGTGCTTGTGTCTGCCTTCTCTGCTTGTCTTTTTGGCTAGGTGAGGACCTGTAGGAGCTCCTGGTGGCCTGCCACAGCCTTGTGTCCTGGGGAAGTGGTTTTTGCTTGGGATAAACCCCAACCCCTGTGTTGGTACCAAAGACCCTCCCCTGCTGTAACTGCTCACTGCACCATGGCACAGGTTAGAAGATGAGGAGCAGTGTTCTTCCAACAAGCCACGTTGTTAACATCCAGCTGGGATGTGAAAATTGCTTCTAGGTTTATATCTGCAAATATTGCAAGCCTGATGCTGCCATCTTCAAAAAGGGAAGGAGCAGCAAGCCGACTCCTGTCAGTTTGTTAGAGCATATTTATAACTCAAATGCTAATTCCTGCTCTTGACTCATAATAGCTTCTGAATTCTGAATCTTTAAATTCCAGATCTTATGTTTTGAGGTTAATCCATTCAGATAGATTGGGAAGCAGAATTTATAATTTGGAGAAGCAATGTCAGTCCTTCTTTGCTTCAGCCAGTCGTTTTGGGTTGGCAATAGGTCCCACCAGCAAGCCAATACTTGACCTTTCCTTAGAGCCCAGTCAAAACCAACATAGTCCTTTTATCTGACTCCATACTGCAGTTTCCTTTGTGCTCATACCTTGGCCTGTGAGCTTAAGAGTGGCAGTGACTGGCTGTCAGTGTGCTTGCCTGGTTCTGATTTAACTCCTTCAGCTTTTTGTGAGCCTCAACCTATTTCCTGCACCATCTCCAACTGCACAACTTCTGCAAAGAGATTAATAAGACAAAAAAAAAAAACCCATATCTTAATTTTCAAACCTCTCCCAAGAAGCAATAGACTTGAAGAAAGGAATGGCATTCATGTACCACCCAGCAGTGGCCTTCAGCAATAGTCTGTGAGCCAGCCCTTGTGGTGGAAGCCTCTATCAACTGCAGCTCTTGCTGGTGCTAAAACAGCTCCAGGAGCTGCCTTTGCCTTGTCATAAGTTTTGCTTGACATATTCTGGTGATACTTTAGTCTTGTATAGGATTGCAGAGGGAGCATGTTCATTACCAAGCAAGATTTGAGAAAAGTTACTCTTTATTTTTAAGAAAATGAGTAGCTGCATTTTTATTAGAATTTTAATTGCCATGTTTGAAAAGAAATGCAAAAGGATAAAGCAAAGAATGTGACTTTCTTTTTGGAACTTTAAAACTCCATTTCTGATGTGTTTTGGTTTTGTTGTTGTGTTTTGTTTTGTTTTCTTTGGGTTTTTTTCCCCAGTTGATGAAACTGGTGAAAGATCAGAGCATTTTAATGATCCCTGTTAGTGTCATTTCCTGTGACTAATGAAGTGTCATCTGGTGTTAATGATGAGTATGGTCCCTGAGCAGCAACCTCTTCCCATGCTTTGCCTCATTCTTGGAGCAGTTTGAGGACAGTTGGTGTCTCAGGGCAGGAGATGTGCCCAGTCCCCTCTCCCAGCTCAGATTTCTCATTGAATGTACCAAACCTGTGGTGGATGATTTAATGTTCCCTACAAGGGATGCTCCTGAAAATAAACTTCAGACTCTGCTTATACACCTTAGTTTATTGTGGTGGGTGCTAAGTGCTTACAGGGAGGGTATTTATCCCATCTGAGGCTTGCAGAACAGTGTGTGCCAGCTGTGTGTGACTGCACCCATAAATCCCCCTTCCAGGAGTTCCTGGCTGTGCACTTTGTAAGTAGGCTTGTAGCAAGCACCTTGCAATGCATATTCATTATTTTGGCTTTGCTTAATGCATAAGGCTTGAGGGGGGAGAAGGGGGTGGCTTCTCTCACCAATTTATGTTCCTTGAGCTAATCCACCTCCCTTGCTTGGCACAGTTAACTTTCAGCTGCAGTATTTTTATTTTTTATTTAATTTTTTTTTGGTATCTCTCAGAAGCAAGTTTTAATTGTGCCTCAGCAGTCCCCCTCTGCCAATAGTTCATTAGACTTCATGAGTGTTCCAACTGAAGAATGGTCTCTCTGGATTAGCATCATCTTCCAACACACCCTTCTTGTTGGATCGCTGTCAGAAGAATTGATAAAAGAATATTTCTGGATTGAGCCAAAAAGTACTGAGGGGTGAAAGAGAACAACCTACAGGCTTCCAGACAAATGAGCACAAACCAGAGCAAGCCATCATTCTGCATTCAGGACGTCACAGGCGTAGCAGGAGCTTTGGAAGGTCTAGATTAAAATGTAGCTATTTTTCTTCTGGAAATAGGAAGAAGGGATTTGGTGCCAGTCAGAAGCAAAGCCTACCTGATTCAGACAGGGAGCTCAATTCACTGCAACAGTTCCTCTACCAGCCAGAGAGCAGCCACAGCACCGGATCGATAGCGGGATCCAGAGGTGCTGGCAGAAAACTCTCTAATAGGCCTGTGCTAATTAACTCTGAATTATCAGGTGTGTGGTGGAAACCTTTCAAATATCATCCCAGGATTCAGCAAATAGTCCTCTGCAGTTAAGTGTTGCCTGGGCCCTTCCCTCTCCACAAAGCTGTTAGTGACCCTGGTTTGCAAAGGCAGGGCGAGTGGACTCTGTGCTGCTGCTGAAGCTGAAGGTGATCTGACAGCACAGCCACTGGAATAACCCTCAGAAATGGAGCTGAGGCTATAAACCTTGTTTCAGCTCTCTCCTAAGAGCTGTTCATCCTGGGAGATAAGGCATCGTGAGCCTGTCTTTTAAAAATGACTGGCTCAGCTATTGTCTGCATAAAATCACCTTTGTTTATAGTGCATTGCCTAATGGCTCAACCAGCAGAGTAAAATTTAAATAAGTAATTACTGTGCAGAAAGCACACGCTAAATGGAACAGTTTCCCTGGCTGCTCTGTCCTCTTGGCTGTGCTCTGAGCACAAGACAACTCCCTAGGTAATCAGGTGGGTTCTATCAGGCAGGTTTTGGCAGCTCCTGCCCCTATTGCTGCTCAAGAGCTGCCTAAGCAATCTTGAATCAGCTAAATTATCAGTACAACCCAAGAAAAACATGGGCTTAGTGGGGTGGGGATTCGTTTTTATTTGGGGAGGGGTTGTTGAGTTTCTTCTGGTTTGTTTTTTAATTCGAGAAGTGCAGAACCTGGGCTGGATTTTTATCCCAGTAACTGAATGCAGGGTTTTTCACATGGTGTCCCTCCAAAAACTGGCCCTTCCGGAGCCAGCAGGTGGAGCTTGAAGAATAGCATCAATTTCCAACCCCACTTGTGCTCGAGCCCATTGAGTGGGAGCTATCTGTGTTGAAATCCTGATTGAATAAAAATTGTTCATTATGCAAACTGTCTGGTTCAGTACACAGAGGCAGCCCCCAGGCACAGACCCCAAGTAGCTGCTTTCTCTTTCCCCAGATTAAAACATATGAACTGCTTTGATGTAATCTTATAACAAAGCCTAATGGAAATTTTATATCCTCTGAAGTTGACTGTCATTTCTCATTGCCCTGCTTCCTCTGGCCTATTAATACTCTGGTCCAGAGAGCAGTTGCTGAACTTGAGCTCTTTCTGCTTCCCTTCCCCCTCTTTGGTCCCCTTCCCCATCTGTGTTTAAGTTTTTATTTACGTGTAAGCACTGTTAGATTACATTACAGTATGTTTAATCCCTTGTTTTTTCCATAGCTATTTATCATTTTAATGGAATGCTGCAGAATATTACATTGTGCAATGTGTTTAAATTGATAAATTGTATTAGAAAAATATTGGATAGGATTTTTAATGGTAAGTGGGGCTTTAGTAGATATATTTTCTCATTAGTGGACTAACTGCACACAGACTGCATGAGGCTGGAATGTTAAGAATTTTGGGATAAGCTATATTTATGACTTATTTGACTAATTAAGGCACAATTTTATCATAAAGTTTTTCCTAGACTTTGCTGAGCAGGATGAAGGAGGAAAACTTACCCCAGTGCAGTTACTCCACAACATCAGTTGCCATAACAACTTCATGCAATACTATATTTTTACTTGAAATTCCTTTTAAGACTCAGTTGCTGTAATAATTTGTTTCAGCTGCTAAAAGGCATGTTTCTCTTTGTGGTGGTTTCAAGGCTCTCATTACAGTAACAAAAAAGTGGTTGTGTTAATATAGACTCTTTTCATTTCAACATATGCAAAAGTTCAATACAGTCCAAAAATAGAATTAAAGGGTGGAGGTGATGAATCTGCTATAAAATCTCTTCCAGTCTTTAGGAAAGAGGAATGGGCTTAGCTAGTGAAGGTGAACTTTATTAATAGCCTTAAGGAGGGATGTTGCTGCTGCTCTGTACCCACAATTACTGCACCCAATGGGCACCTACAAATGCAGCTTCACATTGTGTATCCCTCTGCCTTGCATCAGACCCATGCCCCTTGGCTTCAGTGAGGGACAGGGAGCATGTTTGCCCTCCAAGAGGGTTGAGGCATCAGCCAGTCATCTTTCCAGTGATGCTGTTGCTATTTGGATGCAGCTGGTCCTTAAGTCTTTGTTCAGGCTGAGAACAGCAGGATGGAGCCTGGGCTGCTCCTAAAGTACCTGCTCCTTTAACTCATTAAATAATCACCTCGCACTGAACATACATTGTGAAAGTTTTGGCCACGGGCACACTAGAAGTGTAAAAACAATTTTCAGGCAGCCTGGAGTGTCATCTGATTTCTGATTCCAACGTTAATTTAGTGGAAGACGAGGAGTGCATGATAAGAAACTTGCTTGCTTTTATTTTTAACCCTTTCCTGTAGCTTTGGCAACTGCTGGTTTCTTCCAGGAACAGGCTGTGCTGTAGCTGCCCCTGCCCGTTGAGCCAGCCTTGCACTGTTATAAATCCCCCATCTGGCTTTTGGCATCTCATGGTTGAGGCAGCAATTCCTCAAACAAGTTCTTGTTCTAGTTCAGCATATGGACCCTGTTTCTACTGGTGCCAGGCAAATAACAAAGTTTTAAGCTATTTGGCTAATTGAGGCAGTCAAAATACAGCTTTTTTCTTTTTTTTTTTTTTTTTTTTTTCTTCTTTTTTTTTTGTTTTATCATCTCCAGGCTTCTTGAGTCCACAGAGCAACACAAGGAGATGTCCCAGGGGCTTCCCCAGGCATTTATTTTCCTAGAGATGATGTGGAAGCAGGAGGGGGAATGTGTTGTCTCCAAAGATGTCCATTTGCAGGCTCAACTGGGGAGCCGAGCTGGCTTTTTAGTTCTGGTGTTATTCAAGTACCAAAAGGTCGTGGCCTTTCTAGTAAAGCCCTCTTGGAGTGGGGTTGTGCTGTTGAGGGCAGTGAAACCACTTTTCTTCCAGAGCAGAATGAGTGCATTTGCTTTCTGGAGCTGGGGAGATGCAGAGAGGCTAAGCCTACTTTTACATCCTCACTGCAGGAAGAAAAAAAAACACCAAACCTCTTAAAATGTGTGTAGATCCCACCACTCTGTCTCTTTGACATCTTTCTGAACTCTGGTCTGCTGTTTTACAGATCTCCAGCTGGATTGGAGGCTTCTGATACACTTAGGACTTTCTGCTTTTTCCTGTGTGGTAGTGGTGGTTTTCCCCCCCTCCTTTTCTGCTCCCAGTTCTCTGTGCTGAACTGAAGGGGTTAATATTACTGTATTTTTTGCATCCCTTCTCTCTGGCCGGTTCCAACCACGACCCTTGGATTTTTAATAACAGCAGAGATGATGGTCATTTAATGCAGCCCCCTGCCTACAGCAAAATCTTCATCAAGGTTTTCCTGCAGCCTCCCTCGGGCAGCTCATCTCATTGCTTAATTGTCTTTACACTTTCTCCCAGCTTCATATTTGAACCATATTTCCCTCAAACTGCAGTTGTGGTTTGCTTGTGTGGCTCAGGAGAGTGACCCCTTTACAACTCGGTGTCTGTCAGCCCTGGCTGTGAAATTTGGGCTGGGCAAATTATTTTGGGTGAGTAGAGATGATAGAAAAGGGCATGTCTCACCATGAAAGATGAATCATTCCTTTGACTTTTACTCCTTGTTGTAGTAACGTTATTCCCGAGGAATTTTTGGGGCTATTTATGTGATTGTCAAATACGATTCCATCAAAATTATAAAGGAATTCAGCACAAATTAGTGGCCACTTAACGTTGCAGAAATATGTGATGTAAATGGATTCCATGATCTCCACAACTCGTTCCTCAGTGGAAGCTTCAAGGTAGATTTTTTTATTATTACTACTTTTTTTTTTTTTATTCTAAAGTGGTCATAAATTGCAACCAGTCATTGGACTCCCTCTAGTCCTAGAGCAATTACTGGGCCAGTTCAGCTGAAGGGTTTGATCAGGTGTTTTACTAGCAGGATTT
Source organism: Corythornis vintsioides (assembly GCA_025447755.1). Taxonomy (NCBI): domain Eukaryota; kingdom Metazoa; phylum Chordata; class Aves; order Coraciiformes; family Alcedinidae; genus Corythornis; species Corythornis vintsioides. The sequence goes on from JAOEGS010000362.1 coordinate 136,797, forward strand.
TTATTTCACTAAATGAACATCTCCTAAAGAACTGGGAATGTAATATTTACACCTTAAAGTGCTGCTGTAATGGCACTGCATTTAACTTCACTAGGAGACCAGGAATCCCGTGGTAAAATGCCTGATAACTGCTGCATTTACCAGGGGAATGAATTTATAGCAATTGAATCCCTCCAGCAGAACAAAGGGTTGTATTATGAAAGCACCCTCTTCTCTCTAACAACAGCTTTGAGCCAGTCCTGCCTTGCTGTAGGAGAGGCTGCGGTGTCGCTTTGTATCACTGTGGTTGTTGCCTTGACCCACTGCCTGGAAATATTTTTGGCTAAGTAAAATAGGAGGCGGGGTGTCATCCTGCTGGTTTACCCTCTGCAGGTCGCATGCAACTTCATCTCGTTTGGAAATTCTGGGAGATGTTCTCTGGGGAAAGTGGCTATTGTGTGTGAGCTCAATACACCGAGTGCGGGTGTAGGTGGGACTCAGATCCACCTACTTCAGCCTGGAGTGCCCGTCCTCCCAGCAATCAGCAGTGCCCATGATGCAGCTGTGGAGGTTTCCAAAGACCATCCCTCACCCTTGGACCATCCCCCCTCCCCTTTCCATGCCTGGGGCTTGGGATCGGGACCCTCGCATCGCAACACCGAGCCATCTTTACTCCTGGCTTGCATTAGCCACCTCCATATAACTAACTTGTGTTTAGCTATGCAGCTTCCCTTTGCCTCTTGTTTTCCTTCCATTGGTATTAATAGTAGCTAATTATTGCTTTTACTATTAGGTCATGTGTTGTAAATACACTAAATGCAGCCCGCGTCCCGTGCGTGCCGGCTTGTGTGCTAATGCCTCTGTTCTGCCTCTTAACATGCAGCCTAATTGCCTATTGCACTGTGTGCCTGACATGCTTTTTGGGGGATAATTGCTCCCAGAGTCTCAGCATTTTAATGTAGTCGGTGTTACATGGTCTAGCTAAAAACTGTTCAAAACAAACCTTGGGTCCCAGCCCTGAAGAAATCATGTCACAGCTTCCTGGGAAAAGCAGGGAGCTTTTTCCCTCTAGCCTGTCCTCCCTGCAGCTTGCTGTGCTGGGATTACTGGGATTGCAGAGCCCCGTGACAGTGCTCTGCTGCCTGTATCTATGGGTGGCTGGGAGCTGAGTCAGTGACAACCTGGTCACTAGTGAAAAATCTTTTTAATTATTGAAGTGGTAGTAAACGCCTGCTCTTATTGGGATGGGCATAAACAGTAGCTACGCTAATTTTCCTCTTTAATCTCTCCTGGAAGAGCTGAGTGCCTGCTCTCCTTGGTGTTGTGTTTCCCTGACGAAAGACACTTTGAAGATGCTCAGGATGCTGATGTGAACCAGTCCCTCAGCAAACAAGTTTCAGGCTTTTACCCTAAAAGCACTCGAGGGTTGTTTGTGAGCGTAATGTCAAGACAGCCTAATGGGAGACATGTGCCCTGTTCAGTTTTAAACTGTGCAGCACTGTGAGCTCCCCAGGTGTGATGTTAGTGCTGATTCTGCCTTTTTCTGCACTTTCCATCTGGGGGATGGAATAAAGCAGAGTCCTGCTTTGCCTTTTGCAAGGAGACAGTCTCCTCTGCTGCCAGCTCTGAAAGAAACATTCCTGTTGCTCTTTATGGGACCCAGAGCTTCCTCCTCTCAAGCCAGTAATGCAGAGACTGCTCCTTTGTAAAGGGAGTGCTTTCTGCATGGATGTGTTCATTTAGAATAGAATCATAGACTGGTTTGGGTTGGAAAGGACCTTTCAAGCTCATCCAGTGCAACCCCCTCTGCACTGAAGCAGGGACATCTGCAACTAGAGCAGGCTGCTCAGAGCCCCGGCCAACCTCACCTGGGATGGTGGCAGGGATGGGGCATCAACCAGCTCTCTGGGCAACCTGTCCCGTGGTCTTACTACCTTCAGTGTAAAAAAATGTAGTTCTCTCCAATCCAAATTTCCCTCTTAGTTTAAAACCATTACCCCTTGTCCTGTCCCAACAGGCCCAGCTGAAACTTCATCAACAGCTGGCTGTGGTATAAGCAAGGCGTACACGCTTAGCTGGATTGCTGCAGAAGAGCTAATTTTCCTCCCTTTCCCTCTCTTTGGGGCAGAGCAGAACATATGTGCTGTTACCTCTTAATTCTTCCGTGGAGCATTAGGACTAATAAAAACCTTTCAGGGTTTCTGATGTGAGAAGCAGCTGATGTTGCATGCTAAGGAACAAAGACTGACTTTAAAAAAGAAAGAAAAAAAAAATTAAAAAAGCCCCAGGTACTTCTTCTAGTTACAGTGAAGTTTAAAAAGCTTGTTACCCCCTCCTGTAGCAGGTGACACTCTTCTTTGCTTGACTAATTGCATTTGGTCTCCATACCTAGGTGGTAATGAGGGACTTGAGGGCCGGCATACCCTTTAGATGACAGAACATTGAAGCCTCCTTGCTTTCATGTTTGTCTGCTTGCTTCTAATTATTGAAGGCAGCTGACTTTAAAGCATAGGCCATTTCCTCCCCTTCCTGCAGCGGGGTCATAACAGCTTGTTTATATACTCCTAAGATGGTTTGCTGCAACAGATTGTGACTTTAAATAGAAGGTTGCTAAGAGTGAGGTAAGGGTGCCAGGAGAAATGAGCTTTCTCCAAACAAGTCACTTGGTATTTAAGGGAGATGGGAGCAGCAGGCAAAAAAGCATCAGCAGAGGGGTGAAGGATGGGTGGTTGGTGTAACAAGAGATGTATATGGTGCTATATGTGTTCTTTTGGAAAGCAGAAGGTAGCGTGACTGAGGGAGCTGTGTCCCGGGGAAACCTCTCCCAGGATTTTCCTGGACCATCTCACGAGACTGCACCATTACTAGTTATTTATTCATCCTTGGCAAATGCCAATAGCTCCTGTTTGGCATTGGGCTGAATATCAAAAAAGTTGATTCATTGACTTAAAAAAAAAAACCAAAAAAAAAAAACCCAAAAAAAACCAAAACAAAACCTACACTGGACAAATGCTAGAAAATGTGTTGGTAAAGAGGTGGACTGAGTGGTGAACATATTTTCTGTCTCTTATTTCTCTGACTCATATGGCCCTAGCTTAGTGCAGATTTTATTATCTTATCAAGCAATTAATTACCTAGATCCTTTAATTTCATATATATATAGTTTGAGATTGTTGTTTTTGTCTTCAAATGCCTCTTATCCTCTCCCCAGTAGACTGTTGCTGCTAAAGAGATGGGATTATTTTCTTGGTGGCCATGCCAGATTTATTTATGCTGCTAAGCCTTCTCTAAGAGTTGGGGTGAAGATGACTATCAGACTATCACATTTATCTTTACCCCTTTGGATTTAGTCCCTGGCAGACTTCTTCTAAAGTCTTGGAAAGAAAAATTCATTAGATGAACCTTAGCGTGATTTTTCCATGGCTTTGATTTTAATGAAAGTGAGGATTTGAAATTGTTTTATCACTCAGATCTGTTGTCTGAACGTCCATGTGAAGCAATTCCCCCCTCCTGGTGTAGAGACACGTCCTGTGTGCTGAGGTAAATCCCAGACTGAGAGAGTGGAACAGCGGAAAGGGTAGAAATTAGCCTCTGAGGCTTGCAAATGTACTGCAGGCTGATGTCTTTCTGCATTTCAAGGACCCAAGTTCAAATGCAAGGCTGTTACTCTGCTTATCCGTAATGGGCAAACTAATCAATTAAAATGGTCTGTTCTTAAGCCATTGCAGAAGGGAAGGCTTGTTTTGAATAACTGCCTTCTCAGGTCTGAAGGATGCGAGTTAAACGTAACAGCCTTTTATCTCCAGATCTGCAGAATCAAGGCAGTGTGGTTTACCCAGCTACCTGGGAGCACAGGGAAGAGAAATTCTGGGGGAGCTCTTTAGTAGGTTACTAAAGAATGTTTTTGCATAAGGCGCTGGAGTTGGTTTTCTCTGAAGACCAATTTATACAAGCCCCAGTGACTGCAGCGAGCCTGGAACTCCCAAACCTCGGGGCTGCGGCTCCGCATCCATCCTACCAGGAGCTGCTGCAGGGAGCAGGAGGGGAGCTGGAGGAGGCTGGGCCACGCGCCACCGACCTGCTCTACCTATGGATGGCAGCCTGGGTGTTTGAGAACCTGCGTGCCTGTGTTTTGCCCATGAGATCCACCCTGGGCGTACGTGTTTGAATTTTAAAGAGCCCTGCTTTCCGGGTCAGCGTGGTGCCGAACTGGGCCTCGGCTTCCTTGTGAATGAAAACCACAAATGAATGTAGAGTGAGGCCATCCGTGTGCTGCTCTGGTTTAGGCTGCTGGGGTGTGCTGACCTCGGCAGAGTCCAACAGCTAAGTACAGCGTTTAGCTCCTAAGGCAGCAGGTAACCTCCCCTGCCTGGCCAAAATCCACTGCGTGACAGACGGCAATTTTCTTTGCTTGCAGGGAGGATGAGGTCAGAACGTCCTGTCACTGGGACTAGTCTAAATCAAGAGTAATGGGGCTGGAATTGGTGGTTGCAGTGATGTAAGAAGTGGTGTAAGGCAGAGGTGAAGCCAGACCCTAATGATGGCTTCTGCCTGCTCGCTGAATTCTGCATAGAGATCAGCACTTCCAGCAACAAAAGAAAGTAGGTCAGTGCCAGGTCCCCCTCCCCGCTGCGTGCTGGAAGCACATGTGTTGGATTACACGCCTGCAGATTGAAGCAGGAGCCTCTCTGATGGGGTTGCTTGGTTGGGTTGGTTTTTTTTTTCCCTTTGGGAAGGTACATGCAAAAGCAATTTGGTGCTTTACAGCTTGGTGTGGTCGCTCTCACCAAGAGGATTTTTCTGGAGCTGCTGCAGCCCCAATGCTTGGGGAACTCAGGACCCTGTTTGCAGTCTATTGCAGGAGGAGAGCAGATCCCATTCCCCAGCAACCCACCCATGGTTCAGGGAGGGTGTGAGGCCAGAAACAGCTCTTGGGTGTGCTCCCAGTCCCTGCCTATCCCCTTGTGCCCTCATCTGTGCCTTTCCTTGCCTTGCTGCAGCCTGAAACTCCAGTTCTACTCGCACGATTACCCGACACGTTAATTGGGACTCCTGCTATGATTAAAAAGAAATTTCAGATTAAGCCCACCATGCTGTATAGCTCAGGAAGAAAACATCTCTTTATAAACACAGCAGGAATGTGGGGACTCCATTATTACTATTTTCTTTTAACTTTGAAGAAACTGGCTCTCGCTGCTGTTGTGACCACAAGGAGACAAGTGCAGCAGTCACTCTGCTATGGTCAAAGCTGAGCGGAAGGGATGCTTGCAGGGAGATAAAATTGCAGGGTGTTTTGCCTCCTCTTTTTTTTTTTTTTTCCTTAATGTGATAATCATAATGGATTTATCTCTGTAAACTTCAGATCCTGTCTTCGTGGGTCTCCACAGGATATGCTGCTCTCGGGCAGAGCTCAGAGGAACTTAAAGGTCATACAAAGCAGGCAAGTGGGCAAGTATGGTTCCAGCTCTAAGGAGCGGAGTGTGGTATTTAGCATATTTAATTCATTATGCAACCTTTGCAGTGCCATAATTGGCCAGCTTGGAAAGTGTCTTCAGCTTGCTGTGTCCCTGGGGAGAGTCCTCAGGTGAGCAGCGTTTGGTGGTTGGTCCTGCTTTGTTAATTGGAAGGGTACCAGTAACCAGGTGAAGTGTTCTGAGACTAACAGTGACCTCTTGAACTCTCAGATACTTGCTCTGTTTATTGCCAATTTGGAAGGCTGGAGTTAGCAGTCCAAATCCAGCCCTCCTCCTCCAAACACTGCCTTCCAGTGGAGAAGATCATCTGGGGATGTCTCCTCCTCCAGGGAAGCTTTCTGCGTGCGGTGTTTCGGGTCAGACCTGCGTGCCAGAGCCATGGCCATCCTCACACTGCCCATCACACAGCAGGGGGACCAACTCCAGCCCTTCCACAGCCCTGGGAGGTAACTGCAGGCGTTCAATATCTGGAACATGAAACACTGCAGGGCTGCACCAACCTGGCCCTGCCTTTTCTCCATGCTGGACTCACTGAGCCGGTAGGTGAGGGCAGCAGTAGATTATCCTCCGCTCCCTCCCTTATTTTTTTCCTTTAAACTTACCTTTTGGTGTTCCAGCTGAAGCAGCATGAGGTGAGTAAACTCCAGTGCTCAAAATAAGAGTGGATAAGCTCAGTTTACTTGCATTTATTCATGACTTCACCACTCCACTGGGGCCTGAAAATCAGAGCCAAAAGGAACTGCAGTGAAAATTGGCCTACATGCGATGGCTTTAAATAATCTGCCCTTTTGCTCTAGTTCTGTGTTGAGATGTGCTGGAAGCCTGAGGAGCTGGGATCTGACTTGAAGTAGGAGCTGCTTTTTGTTTTCTTGCTCTGGTGTTTGAAGCTGCTGTTGGTTTTTCTGTATATAGCGTAACTTGAGGGAAGTTACACAGCGGGGGGAGAGGAAAGTTCTATTGGAGAATTGCTGTGTTTAGTGCGTGACTCGAAATTATCAGAATCAGCACAATGAATTAGCCTTTATTTCCAGAGATGTGAAAAATAAGGGAGAAAATAGAAATGATTAACATATGTCACAAATATTGACGCCCATGGGCAGGGTATTGTATTGGACTAAACCCCACGGTTTCGCTGGAAGGAGAAGGGTTCATGTTAATAGTGAATTCTTGTTTGCACTTGCATTTTTGCAAGCTGTGAAGGCAAATATGATTCCCAGATGATGTGTGGTGCGTGCACATGCCTGACACTTGCACCAGTCAGGGAAGAAGTCACGCAAGCCATCGGAGAGCCGACTGCTCCGGATGAGGCTCGGCTTCCGCATCCAAGCTGAAATAGAAATGGATCCATCTGCAAACCAGGTCATTGCTGCTCTTGTGCTTTTTCTCTTGGGCCCCCTTGAATCACATCATTATTTCTTCCACCCCCCCCCCCCCCCCCCCCCCCCCCCGCCGGGGGTCTTCTTTTTCTACTCTTCTTCCCCTATTGTTCCCATCATTTTTTCCACCGTCTTTTCTTTTTTCCCCCCCCACACACGACC
>JAOEGS010000362.1:143797-154526 GCA_025447755.1 Corythornis vintsioides
CGGCTCTTGTCTTTTTTCTCTTGGCCCCCCTTGACCCCCCTCATTTTTTTTCCCCCCCCCCCCCCCCTCCCAGCTCCCTGCAGCTGGGATTACTTTTCACTTACTCTGCTCACATAATTGCCTCTAATAATTTCTCAGCTGGCTTTCCTTCATTCCCGAGTCAAACATGACCACCTTTCCCTTTGGTTTTCTTCCCCTTTGCAAGGCTGCAGACACCCTCTCCAGCCTGCACATCCACCCTCCTTCCTGCCACTCCTGCCTCGCCCCTTGCCGGCTTAATCTCGAGGGTTCCCATCTCCCTTCCTGGAGATCCACCCTCTGGATAGCAAAGTGCTCGCTCAGCCTCGCTGCGCTGCGCAGCTCCCGCCCGCAGATGTCCTTGGCTGGTCCCAGTGCTGCTCCCCACCTGCCGCGCTCGGGCGCTGCGGGGAAGCGGCTCCCGCGAGCGCAGGGAGATGGAAGCAGCGCAGGAGGAGATGCTGTCAGGCAGGGCTGCTCCCTGGCTCTTTGCTGTCTCGGTGCTGGCACCAACGTTTCAGGGCAGTGGCTGTGCTCGCAGCCTGTGCGGAGGGGGAATTTGGAGTTTTCCCATGGTTGCTCTGTGGAAAACCCTTCCAGCCGCCCAAGGAACCCGGTGGTTGGGGTCCTGCCGTGCCAGCTGAAGCGGCAGCAAGTCGAGGCAAGCTGTTAGCATCCCGGAGTATATTTAGTTCAGGTTTAACGGGGGCTCCATATGTGTGTGTTCTCTTGTTTCCTTTTGCTTTCTACGTGCTAAGTAGATGCAGAGAAGAGTCGAGAAGTCTTCCTGTGACAGCAAGGATGCTTTTTTGCCACTTGCCTTTACGGGGCCGCTTCCCCGAGCTGTGTCTTTAGTAAAACATTAGAGCTGGACAGGAGAAAGTGTCCCAGAGTCTCCTTCTATCAGGAACCTCTGAAAATGTGCTGAGCAACAGGGGTTCTCCTGGGGGACAGGGCACAAGGGGCTGTGAAATGGCATCCTGCAGGCAAATGACTGTGTGCTGGTGGGTTTAGTGTATCTAGTTCTTCTCAGGACCCTCTGGCAGAGTATGTGCCAAAAGGGTCGTTCGGAATTTCCTTTTACAACTTTATTATTTTTTAATTTTATGTTTCAGAATGAAGTTAAGGCATGAGTTGAAAATAATAATGATGCTCTGTGAACTCCCAGGAGGGTTAAATAGAGCTTATTCTGAGTGCACAAGGGTGTGCATGGCAGTTCATGAGACAGCCTAGCTAGAAACGCCTCTTTAGAGAAGACAAGAGAAACCAAGACCTTTGATTACAGGGTATTTTAGCTGTAGAAGGACTGACTGAGGAAATGGCTATAAAACCTTTTCCAGAGAGAGCAATTTGTATGCACTATTGAGAAATTGGGTCTGAGAGAAGTTCCCCTAGATCTGTAGAAAAACAAACAAAAAAATCCAAGTCACACTGGTAGGCTTAAAGCAGAGGTGTTAAATCTGGACTGTGAGGTGAGGAAGATGCAGCACAAAGTCCTGTGCTGAGGATGCTGCAGCACCTGCCTGTGAGAACTGTGGGGTGCAGGGGGATGAAATGAAACCAGTGCAGCTCAAACTGAAGCAAACAAAATAAGTCTCTGGAGAGGGCAGCCCTTGCTGGGAGTGGGATCTGCTTCTCTGGGAAATAAAGTGTACGGATGGGAGAAAGAGAATGGAAATCTTTCTGGCAAATAGCTAAGAGTCCTGGTATTCCATGGTGGCCTCAGAAATCCGCAGTCTCTCATAGGAACGATTTTGTATTTTAATAGAAGTGTTTTGCTTTGGACCCTGCGTGGCAGAGCAGCCTCTGAAAAGCAGGATGTGAGCTTGCACTGCTTCCAGCTGACTTTTGGTTCCCATCCCTCTCCATTTTCTTAACCTTCCATCCCCCAGGCAGGCTCAGGCAGGCATGAAGTTCGGCGCAGGTGGCTTCTCGGGGAGTAGCAGGACCCAGTTTGGGCAGGATGGAGGTGACAGAGGGAAATGCTGTGCCCAGAGATGTTCTGGTGCCCCAAATATTATTGTTAATCAAGATTTGGTGTTCAGGCAGCAGCAAAGTGCCTCTGGAAGAGTTGGCTGTAAGTACAAAATAACCCCATCTCTTGGAGCTTCCTGCCACCAGCTGCAGAACACGGACTTCTGCCTGGGCACAGGGTCACTTTCCCTGGCTGATGACCCAAGACCTTTCAATCTAATGAGATGTATAACTTTAAAACCCATGATTTAGCACACCCCCCCTTATCTGGAAAATACAGAATTCCAAGCATCTGGCAGGTACTGCAGTGAGGAGGAGACTGCAAACAAACTGAGAGAAGAAATGGAAAAGAGAAAGGAAATTTTGAGTAATTTTAGGAAGTCTTTTACGAAGCGAATGACAAACAGCGCCTGCCTGACCCTCTGCCTGTCTGCGGCACAAGGGCTCTGACAACCAACTCCCTGAGAGCGGGGAGCACAGTAAGCTGTCCATAAATCAAAAAGCACCCAGACTATCAAATTTGTTTATTACTTGGGGTTGTGCTGCTGTGTTCGAATCGTGTAGCTGTTTTGTTTCGTTTCTTCTAGCTGTGTTCTCAGAAAAAAAAAAAAAAAAAGAGAAAAGATTTGTTGGAACAGAACTGTACCATCCCCTTTTTTTCCCTTCTTTTTTTTTCTTTTTTTTTAATCTAGAAGATAGTGAGCTGTGGTGGAGCTGGTGGTGCTAATGTTCTGCAGCAAGAGCGAGGTAGCCTGGAGATGTGCAGCGAGAGCAGGGGTGTGTGCCCTAAATAAGGGGGTTAAACAGGGCTTATTTGGAGGAAAGCAGTAATTTGCAGCTTGTGTGGAGCAGTAATATTCTTTTGTGCATTATTTACCCAGAAACATCTGCTAATACATATACATTCTCTGGTGCGTGTAAACAACTTGTGCAGGAAGAGGATTAGGAGATTTATAAAAAAATTAGAAGCAAGTTAAAAGGGCAATTAGAAGAGCAGAAAGAGATATTGAGCAGTGAATTAGGGAGGATATTTTAACACACAATCAGAGCTTCTCGAGACGTATTCAGAGCAGAGAGAAGGTAAAAGAGAAAATTGGCCAATTACGAAATGATAGCGGGGAATTGGTGACATGGGAGAAGGTAATGGCTGATTTGTTAAACAGTTATTTTGATTCTGTTTTCACAAAGGAGGAAAGGGATGGAGGGCAGCTCCGGAAAGGACTCGGGCTGTGCGGGTGAGGGTGGGGATGAGCCGAGGAGCCTGCGGAGAGATAAAGATGCATCTGCAGAGTGGCTGGGCGTGGAGAGAATTTCACCCATATTCACAAGGTGGGGAAAAATATGGATTTTTAGCGAGCAGCTCCTCACAGCAGCAAGCAGGGGAGCGAGGGGCTGGAGTTGTAATGCTTTTGTTCACCTAATTGGTGGCTTATGGGGCAGGGACCAGGGACTGAGGTGGTCACTGAGATGAAAGATCGTTCTCCCCTTTGAAGGCTGTTTCTCCAGGAGAGGGGAGGATGGAGTGTGTTGAGAGACGGTGAGATGGATGGAGATTCTGGAGGGGTGCTGCTCTTGGGGCCGTTTTTATGGAGGCAGAGAGGTGGTTTAGCTCACTGGTGATGCTAAACCAAAACCAAATCTGAGCGCTGCTGCCATCCTCAGTGACCTGTTTTCACAGTGGCTTTTGCTTCCATCTGTAACACACAAACTCCAACAGGGTCAGTAGTACCAGAGCACCCCTGTAATCACTGTTCCCATCAGCATCACCTGGTGTCGGCCATCTCGTGTTGCACCAAAGCAATCATGAGCTTTGGGGCTGCTGGGTGTGTTAAGGGAGAGAAGAGGGCTGGTGGAACAGAGGAATAATGTCAACCTACAAGACCTTGAGGGGATAGTAAACAATATAAAGGGAAATATTCTTGATCATGCAATGGGAAATGGGATCTTGGGGAGTATTCCCAGGTATGGTTGAAGCTAAGACAGGGAAAGTATACACAGATGGAGGATTTAGGGAAGGGTGGACTTGAAGGACCACAAAAAACGTTACTTAGCTTACAAGAAATGTGAAGTGATGCATTTGTTCTGCTCTATCCCTCTGAAGGAGGGTATGTGTTGCAGAGCAACTTTCTGAGACAAAGGAAATAACTTGGAATTGATGCTGGGGGGAGCACAGTGTTGTCTGGGAAACGATGGGGAATCCAAGACAAAATGCAGACTTGTGGTCTTGGTTTAGACTGATAAACTACAAATTTATTCTCGGTATCCGAGAGGTGTTTGGTTTTCATCCTGCCTGGGAGGATAAAAGAGATGCAGCGTTGCATGGTTTGTGTTTTCAAAGCATGTAAGAAAAGCTCCGTATTAGCAATTACGGGATGAAACTGTGGAAAAGTGGTACAATGGAGAGAAAATTGGCTCTGACTCAGGAAACGGGATTCTGCTGCCCGGGGGTGAGTTTCCAGAGGCACAGTCTGGGGTGTTTTCTGGGTTCTCTGGCATTATTTTTTTTTTTTTTAATGGAAAGGATTTGCATGAACAGCCCAAAATTAGAGCATTAAAGCTCAGTGATGTAAAGAGGAGGAAAGCGGCCGCAGCAGCAGGGGCTCGTCTCAGCCAGAGCCACGCAGGGTGCGGGTGGCAGAGCAGGGAACACGGAAGGAATGGGAAACGGATGAGCAAATAAATGCTCAAGTGCCACGATTCCCAAGGGAGGTGTTCAGAGCTTGCAGCCCAGCTGGGGGGAGCTCTCGGCAGCCTCAAACCACCTCGGCAACAGGCAGCCTGTCTGCCCGCACCCCGGAGAGGGAATTGATGCAAGTCCTGATAGTGAATGGCACCAGTTCACAGCTGATTCCCCCCCTGCTGGGAAGGGGGATGGTGGCACAGATGGGAGAGCCAGGCAGAGCTGGGGAGTGTGGAGAGGTTTATGAAATCATTTAGGTTGGAAAATACTTCCAAGACTGTCAAATCCAACCACAAACCTAAGACTGCCATCTCCAGCACTAAACCACGTCCCTCAGCACCACATCTCCATGGCTTTGAAACCCCTCTAAGGATTATGGGGATTCCACCACTGACCTGGACAGCCCTTTCAGAGAAGAATTTTTTCCTTCATGTCCAACCTAAACCTCCCCTGGGGCAACTTGAGGTTGTTTTCTCTTGTCCTGTTGCTTGTTTTGTGGGAGCACAGCCTGACCCCACCTGGCTCCAATCTCCTGTCAGGGAGCTGTCAGAGCCAGAAGGTCTCCCCTGAGCCTCCTTCTCTCCAGGCTGAGCAACCCGAGGTCCCTTAGCTTCTCCTCACCAGACTTGTGCTGTAGGCACTTCCCCAGCTATCACTGCCCTTTTCTGGACATGCTCCAGCCCCTCAATGTACCTTCTTGTAGTGAGGGTCCCAAAATTGAACCCAGTATCTGAAGTCCTTGTCTACTGTGCAGCTTTCCAGCCACTCTTCCCCAGGCCTGCAACACTGCAGGGAGTTGTTGTGACCCGAATGCAGGACTTGACACTTTGCCTTGTTGATTCTCATCCCATTGGCCTTGCCCCATCCATCCTTTCCAAACAGGAGCACATGAACCACTGCCCAGCACTGCCTCAAAGTGGCCATGGTGCTGACCACCACCTCAGGGGTTCAGACCTTTACCCCAGGGACCTCCCTGTCAAACCTTTGGTGTCTGGGAGTGATTCTAGTTAAATCCCAAATTCCTCCAGCCTGTCCCTGGGGAGTCCTGGTTCTACCTGTATCCACTTGCCAGGAGAGATGGGTGCTTTGAGGTTGGGGGGAGTGCTGCTCTGGAGAAGAGGGGATTTATGGCAGCCCTCAGAGCAACATTCAAAATGCATGAAGACATGCTGTATGAAGGGATTGGGGGAAAACCACCCGAGAGTGAAGCAGGGGCCGTGCTAGAGCTGAACCATGCAGATGGGATGTTAGTTACTGAGGCTAAGTGTCACAGCATGCCATAAAAATTTAGTTTATCCTCAAAGAGCTGTGGTTGTGGAGGAGGGATGGGCAGGGGGAGGGACAACAGTAAGGGGAAGGCAGGAGAAACATCAGAAACCTATAGTCCATGTCAGGCAACGCCTCCTACTTAGCAGTGTATCATGTCTCCCTTCTGGTTTTTAAGCAGTAGCCTTTATTGCTGGGAGTTAGAGCACTTGATTGACAAGGCTTGTAATACACCGTGGAGTTGCCTTTATTTTTTTCCTACATGTTAAAGGAAAAGATACTAAAAATACAATTATGGTTTTGAGCCAGGCGTAGTCTGTTCTAATATAATTCATCTCAAAGACTATCCATCGTGCCTGCTGCACCCAAATCATTTATAAAACATTAGCATCTCCTGTGCTGACATTTCACTCCTATATTACAGGAGTTACACACAGACTTAAAAAAAAATTAATAAAGTGCTTCTCTTCTTCATTTTCCCGCTGAGAGCTTTGATTTCCAGAGTATGAAACGAAATAACCAACATAACAACATTCTCCACTTCTAAGGGACAGTGCCAGACTCATTCAGTTGCTATTGGTTATAGAGAGTAGGACGTGAGGGAGCTATTTCAGATCACGGATTATTTGTTCTGGCTGCCTTGGACATCCCTTTAGTGGAGTTTTAGAGCCCTGTAGACAGAAAAGTTTGGCTAGGAGCTGGAAGGGAGAGGGCTTGATGAAGTAACCTCTTCCTTTCTCCTCCCAGAGTTACTGCTGCTATTCCCCAAGAAGGGTATTTAAAAGTGAAGCATCCAAGCCAGACAGACACCTGTCACTTGTAAGATGTATAGAAGGAACCATCTCTCCCCCCAGCTGCCCTCTCCCAGCACCCAACTGCAATTAAAACATAAGTCCACTGGGGAATTTTCTTCTTTTTTTTCTTTTTTTTTATTTTTTTATTGGGAATTTCCCCTTTTCATTTCCAGACACCTCCAGGAGATCTCCTACTGCATCAATACCCTCTCCCCATTCCCAAAGTGGTTGGGAGAGCAGATTTCCCAAGCTGGCCCATTCTTCCTGAAACTAGTGGTGTGTCTGATGGAAAACAGGAGCCATTCCCTCCAGGCTTTCCAGCCCCACACGTGAGCTGCAGGCAAGAACTGTGCCCCCGCTGGGACAGCGTTAGGAAATGAACAGCAGCCTTTTCTTGTCCAAGATCACTTTTATTTCCCTTGTTTCATTAACTTCAGTGTCTGTTTGGTCTCACGTATCGAGGCTGACGGGGAATTCACCGACTGCAGGATATGGGCAGCACCTCCCCGAGCTACTGTGGGCTGCCCTCGGTGATGCCGCCAGCTCTGCTGTGCCCCCCACCCCAGCAAATCCCTCCCTCCACCACTGGAATTTAGTTTGGGATGAGGGGGACAAGCACATCTGCTCCCTCTCCTCCACCTTACCGCAACCTCCTTCACACGGCTCTCTTGCACCAGGTATTTTTCTCTCCTATGGCAGAGCAGAATCCCTGGGCACTGCTCTTCTTGACAGTCTTCTACAAGCTGTAATTTCCCTCTTCTAGTCTTTTACTGTGACACAACCTCTTCCTTTTAAGAAACAAGAACTCCCCTGACGCTGTCAGGACTAGCTGCAGCCTGGGAACTGCTCCTTGCTGCCCCAGTGAAAACCTTAGTCCAGCTATAAAGGTCATCACATCACCAACTCGGCTGGGAAGCCCCTCTCTGCCTCCAGCCCCCCAGAAAAAGCCCCTTTCTTCCCTGGGGCCTCCGCAGCACTCTCTGGAGACAGAGCTCTTATGGCTCTATTTATTTGGACTAATTAATCTCTCCCTCCAGTTACAAATCAGGGTGTAAGGGTGAGTTTTGGCTCTCTGGATATGGACTTTGCTGTGTCGCATCCAACCACCCCCACCCACCCCTCCAGAAGTTTAGTGCTCTGAATTGCTGAGAACATTGGTCCGCTGTGGTTCCCCTGCACGTACTGAGCCCGCCCGATGGCTTTCAGCATCTGTAGGCACTGCTGCCGGTTTGTTTTCTCGAGGAAAAAAAAAAAATCATGTACTGGTCTGCTATAAATTCGACAATACAATCCTTAGTTCTGAAGATATAGTTTCCATATAGTTTATAAACATTATAAGACATACATATGGATAATTGAGGGGGAAGGGGGGGAGCCTGTGCATTTTTAGGGGTTGTTTTTTGTTGGGTTGGTTTTTTTCAGATGTGTGAACACGGTTACAAAAAATTGCACCTCCTGTGGGTACCTCATTTCTTTAAGTGTTGGGTTTGTTGGGGTTTTTTTTGTTGTTGTCTTAATTCCACCTCTAATCAGTCTTTCCTTTGGTTGTTGGCTACTCCAAGCCCAGCAGGCAAGCCCTGTTCTGCTGTAATGCCTGAGATATTCAGGGGTATGAGATTGTCTTCTAAGAGATTCCCAGCCAACTTTGGCCTCTGGGTTTGGAGCCAAAAGGGCTAAAACGTGGGAGAACCAATGTCCTTATTACGTCAGTATCAGTGTCCTTGCACTGGCTTTCAGAGAAACAGTGTAGGCTTAATCGGTGATCGTTTTTACAGCAATTATGTTCCTTTCGGTAATTGGAGGGGTCGTTCAGAGCGCTCTCAAATGAACGAGAATTCACAAGAGCTCGGATGCAGTCCATTTGTCTGGCGGTTGTCACCGACAAATTGGCTCCCGTCCCTGTTATCTGCTTTTCCTAAGGTTGGCTTTTTTGTTGTTGTTGTTGTTGTTGTAGGTGCTCGGTTAGGCTGTTTGTGACAAGGTGTGATAATGCCTTTTAATCTGCTCCCGCTGCTTTCGGCACAGTCCGCCTTGGCAGCCCGGCCGGGCACGGAGAGACCGTCAGGAGCCGAGGCAGCGTTCTTCCCTTCGCCAGGCCAACGCTAGCCACGTACAAAAAAAGAAGAAGAAAAGAAACTCTGGTCCTTTGTAGATTGGTGGCAGTACAGATTCGCTCGCTCCGCTGCCGGGGGACTCAGCGTATAACGGCCGCTAACACCATCAGAAAAACCAGGAGCGATGCCCTGAGCCCCGAGCAACCGGCTGCCTGCTGGACCCCACTGGGGGGGCGGATGGGCGTCCGCCGGGTACACTTACCCTTGCGTTTGGGGGAGAGCGTGGGCATCACCCCGAAACTGAATTTGTGCTGATAATCAGGCACATAGTCTGGAACCTCTTGCCCGTGTTTCCGCGGCCCCGAGGATACCGGTTTAGAGGTTCGGTTACGGCTTTTGTGGCTGGTGCAGTTCTTGCCGGGTTTGCGGGAGCCCGGCCGGGAGCCGGGAGGGGCGGCGGGTTGGCTGCTGTGCAAACTGTTCTCGGCCCCTCTCTCCTTCCCCTTCTCCTTGGAGGAGTGGTGAGGGTGGTGGGTTTTGGAGGCTCCTCTGTCTGCTGTGGAGAAAGTATGTGTTTTAATCTGATGGAGCGACTCGGACCCTGAACAGTTCCTAAAGTCTTCTGTTCTTAGCACCTTGAGGTCCTTGCCGTGCATAAGCTCGGGGGACTCGCAGATGACGCTGGAGCTGGAGCCTCGGAACCTGTGCAGCCATTCCCAGAGCGAACGGGCTTTGCAGTCGCAGCTCCATGGGTTCCCGTTCAGCCTGAGAAACTCCAGGGCTCCCAGGTGGGCCAGGCAGTCCCCCTGCAGCTCCGAGAGGCTGTTATTGAACAGGAAAAGGGTGGTCAATCTTCGGAGGTCATGAAAAGCCCGCCTGTGAATCCACTGCAGCTGATTTTGATGGATGAGCAGCCGATCCAGGTTTATTAGTCCCCTAAATGTGTTCTGATGGAGGCTCCAGAGCTTGTTTCCATGGAGAAAAAGATGGCTGAGGTTAACCAAGTCAACAAAAATATCATCCTGAAGGAACTCGATGTGGTTGTCTTGCAGGTAAAGGTATTGCAAGTTGTGGAGGCCACCGAATATCCCACTGGGGAGAGAGCTCAGCCCGCACTTGTACAGATACAAGGCATGGAGTTTCACCAGCCCTTGGAAAGTGTCTGCAGCTAAAGCCCTTAAGTAGCGGTTGTCCCCCAGGTCCAGCTCTTCCAGGTTGACAAACCCATCGAAGGTGTTGGGGTCAATGAAGGTGATGTTGTTGGAGTAGATCCAGAGGGTGACCATGGAAGGGCTGAAGTGGCCCCGTAGCAGCAAAGTGATCTGGTTGTTCTGCAGGAAGATCCTCTCGCTGTCCTCGGGGATGCCCTCGGGGATGGTGACGAAGTTGTGAGCCTGGCAGCTGACGGTCATCGGGGATGGGTAGCACACGCAGTCGGTGGGACAGCCCAGGGCGCTGGGCACCTTCAGCCCCAGCAGCACCAGCAGCAGCTCTGCAAACCCCCCTGTGCAGAGAGAGGGGAGAGAGGTGTCAGCGGGGACTCAGGCGCCTCCCCGCCCACCCATCACCGCCGTGGTGACTATTCCGGGTGAGAAACGCCCCCGATTAACTCAGCCCTCCTCTCTGCTCATGAATTACCCACGCGGCTGCGATGAGCAGGCTCATCATCACCCACGGCAGTTGGAACGTGATGTATGGAGTAGTCCCTGCCTTCTCACCCTGCTTGCAACAGGCAGGCGCTTGTGCTCCCAGCCCGAAAGGGGCAGGAGAAACTTTCTTGGCGAGAATTCACGCTGGCAGCGCAGGCAGCAAAGCCCTTTCTTTGCCTGCAGGAGCTGCAAACCCTCATAGGCGTCCACATCCATCCCCCACCCCCTCACCGCCCCCCCCCCCCACCCGCCCCACCCCCCTCCGCCTCGTTGCCCTCTCCCGTCCTCCTCCAA
>JAOEGS010000363.1:0-16845 GCA_025447755.1 Corythornis vintsioides
ACACTTTGAAGGATTACTGGCCATCTGCTCATCATGATCAATGAGCTCTTAGAACTCAAAAAAGGAGTTTGGATTCAGCTCTGAGCTCTGCCAGCTCTCCTAGGTGAGCATCTCTCCACTGGTGAGGCACCTTGGGTACTCCCCAGTCTCCCCTGCTCTTCATACCCAGGGAAAGAGGAGGGATTTCTCTTCCTGTGTGTCTGCAGGAGCCAGCTCAGCCCCTGTTTGGCCAGCTGATCTCCAGAGCTCACCCCTCCCAGAGCCTCCCTGGTGCTGTCAGCTAATGGAGTGGAAGTGGCCAGTGGAATGCCAGGAAGATGCTGGGCTAGCCTGTAATTGGGAATTACTCAAGGCTGTCATTTTATCCTGTGCTAAAAGCTTCACAATTGCAGGAAGATTATCTTAACAAAGGGGAAATGTAATTATTGTGCTGCTGGTTCTTTGCCACTACAGTCAAGGACCTGTCAGGATCTCCATTACCACAAACATGGTTAGAGAGGCTAATCTAACCTTGCCTGACACATACTTGCTTGGAATTCAGATCTCCTACAACAATACAAGGCTGGTTAGTTTTCTATTCTGCTTTTATATATCTTTTTTTTTTCCTAGTGAATGATAAGCTCTTGAGCCTCTCATTGATATTTTGATGTGAACTTCATTCAGGCCACTTAAGCAAAATGCAGCCCAGAGTGGTGGAGGTGACAGAAGCTGGGGTTTGATGGATGCTCCCTAGCTCTGCTAAAAACCAGCTGTCTGTTGAAGGCCCCATGGCAGTGACCATGCTCTGCTGTCAGGGGGCTAGCAGGTGAGCTGCAGGGTGCTGAAACCCATTCCTGCAGATTCCCTTCCCCAGCCTCTCAGCTGAAGTGTCTCAATATTAAGCAAGTGTTAAAATAAAAAGAAAAAGCTCCAGCTGTGCAGTTTATCTTGAAAAAGATCCCCTTGGATGGGGAAAAAATCTTCTCTCCCAAGTGTTTAGTGAGAGTTGAGCACATCTGGCCAGGCAAGGTGTGAGGGTTACATGGGGTTTACTCCAGCTGAGACTGGCTTTTGGAAGTGGAAACTCCCTTTCCTCACCACTGGTGTTGGCACCAGAGGTCTGCAGTGGAAGTTTGTTCCCAGAGGATGATGAAGGTGTGTGGATGTAGTGGAGTTGCTGCTGTGTTGCACCCCTGGCTTCAAGGGTAATTAAACATCTCATTCTATCTGGTAATGTTAATTGCATTTTTAATATTATGTGTACACTGACATTTGCTCTGGCTAAAAATAGGCTTTACAAATGGGACTGAAAGGGAGGAGCAGGGATAGATCTGGACAGGTTTGGGAGCTGTAGGTGAGGAGCCTGGAGATGCCTGTCTCAGAAACAAAGCTGCCTGCAGTGATGGGCCCCTCTCTGAACTTCAGTGTTGGCTGGTCAGGAAAAAGAGCATTTCAAATGTAATTAAACCCATGCAAGTGGTGTCATTTATGGCTATTTAAATATGGCTGACACCTTGTTTGGGTGGAGGAGCTGCAAACCAGTGAACAAACCACATTTACACCCCTCACACTGATCAGCAGCAGCTTCCTCCCCCTCTGCAAAGGTGTTTGTGCTGTTGAAGCTTTAGAGTGTTTGTTTTTTTGGTGATTTGTTGCCTTTTTTTTCCCAAATCTCCCAGATCTTAGGGATAAAATGATGATTTTCTGTTCCCATGTCTCTGCAGATGCTTGGTAGGCTTGCATTTATAAAGGGAAAACAACAGTGTTTGAAATGCATTTGAAAAGGCACAAGGACAACATGAAACAGGAGAAAATGAAAAGCATGAAAATAATTTATTTGCTTGGTGAATAATTAAAAAGTCAGTGTGAAGTCCATGATAGTGCATGTCAGGCCACAGCTTGTTGGCTATGCTAATTTATTCAGTGTATTATAGCTGGCAGTTAATGTTCCTCTCCTAACAATATGCCAGTTAGAGACCCTTGCATTGTCTGAGTCCTTGCTCTTGCTTTTCCCCAGCTGCAGGAGTGATCCCTGCACTGATAGCAGTGGCTTGCTCCCTGGGGAAGGGCAGTACAGGTAATTCCAGAGGTAAATTGCCTCCAGGCCCCTTGGCACCCCTGCTGGATGCCTCTGTCTCCTGCCAGGCACTCCTGGGGACTCTGCTCCTGCTTTTGGAGATCAGCTGCCACAAGCCCTCCTGAAGATGTTCCTGTGGGATGAGGAGTGTGGCTGGAAGTTGGACCAGCCTCAGCTGTGTCTGTGTGGGATGGGAGAGACTTCTCCTGAGGGAACTTCAAGCCAAGGGGGCTCTGCTTGGAGAGGTCCCAATGCCAGCATCCCCTCTTCACAAGTGCTGGGTGGAAGGTGCTTTCATGGTGGGAATAATCTGAACTGACACAACTATCTGAGCTAGTCAGCTGAATATCTCTCCTAATCTGCCTTTTCTCTTTCCTTTGGGGGTTTGGATTGAAGGATTAATGCAAATCACCCCTAATTACAGCTCTTGGAGGTGGAGGCCAGTCCTTTTGATCCATTAAGCAGTGTCAGATCTGCTCTTTCTCATAATCCTGAGGCTCCCACCTAGGAAACTGTGTGGGGCAGACTTAGGGAACACGCTCAAAATGAATTTCAAACCAAATTTCAACCAATTTCTGTACCACAGTGTGTTTCATTGTAACTGGGAGCGTGGTTCTCAGTCCTAAGACTCACTAATCTTCTTAAAGAACCTCATACTTAATGTGATTGTATTAAAGAAAACCAGGAGAGTGATCAGCAATTAAGCTGAAATACATAAAATGAGCTTTGTCCACAAAAGTCCATTAAAGTGTCACTAGGAGAAAGAAAAATGCCAGGCTGGAAAATTTATTATCTTGGCAAATGTAGTGTTAGAAACCTGAGCAGTGATCTGCTATCAAACATGCCCACAATGACAGTGACAATGATGAAAACCCAGGTGAGTGAAATAAATTTCAGCCTGCTAATTGACTGTAAATTCTTCACATGAAATGTAAATAACAGAGCTTGTTAAAGAAGTGGCAGTGTCACTGGGAGAGCCAGGCAGCTCCTGCAGGTCTGGTGGGGTCATGAGAGTTTTCTGCACTAAAAATGAGGAATCTTAGATGATCAGGAATGCAAAAGTTTGTGTGTAAGACAAGCTACACCTCTGGATGTACTGGAGAGAGTCCAGTGGAGCTCTGAGGAGGATGAAGGGGCTGGAGCATCTCCCCTGGGAAGGAAGACTGAGGGAACTGGGGTGTTAAGTCTGGAGAGGAGAAGACAGAGGGGATGTGATGGATGTCTGGAAATATCTGAGGGGTGGGTGTCCAGTGGAAGGGGCCAGGCTCTGCTCTGCAGTGCCCAGCAACAGGACAAGGAGCACTGGGGATCAACTAGGTAATACCATTAAAAAATACTTTATTCTCTGATTCTGCAAAGGGCATTAATATTCAATAGCAATTAAAAATCCTGGTGCGTGTGCAGAGGAACATCATAAAGACATTTAAAGAACAAAAGCCCTCCTCAGAAGGAAGGTGGGGTGCCTGCTGTCACCAGGGCTGCTCAGGTGAGGGGTGGGATGTGCTGCCTCAGTGCCAAGACCTGCAGCATTTCAGCAGCTCAGCCCAGAGCCTGAGCAGCAGCAGGTCTGTCTCCTGCAGTGGGTGAGGGCTGCAGCAGCCACCCCAAGCTGCCTTTTGCTGTGGGGGCAGCATCTCCTGCTGCCCTGGCAGGGTGGCACACACCCCTGGGGTGGTGCTGCAGCTCTGAGCTTCCATCCAGCTGCATCAGCTGGGCCTCACTCCTCCTTGTGTGGCCTGGCTGGGGGCATCACACTGCACTGGGTACCTAAAGCAGGGGCAGCTGCTTTCTTCTGCTCACTAGGGAGGCAGGGAAGAGAGAGTCAGAATTGGAGAATCAGGGAAGAGAGAATCAGGGAAGAGAATTGGAGACTCAGAGACTCAGGGAAGAGAGATTAAGGGAATCAGGGAAGAGAATCAGGGAATCAGGGAAGAGAGAATCAGGGAAGAGAATTGGAGACTCAGGGAAGAGGGAATCAGGGAAGAGAATTGGAGAATCAGAGACTCAGGGAAGAGAGAAGAAGGGAATCAGGGAAGGGAATCAGGGAAGAGAATTGGAGAATCAGGGAAGAGAGAATCAGGGAAGAGAATTGGAGACTCAGGGAAGAAGAGAATTAGGGAAGAGAGAATCAGTGAATCAGGGAAGAGGATGAATCAGGGCAGAAGAATTCTCTCCTCTAACTCTGATCTAGATTGGAAGACCTTTATGGTGCTGGGGTGCAGCTGAAGCAGCAGCAGAGGGGCTGCCCTGCTCCTCAGGGCTGTGGAGGCAGCAGAGCCATCACCTTGCTGTGGTGCCAACACCTGAGCCACCATTTGCAGCCTGCTGGTGTGGGGAGGAGATTCCAGACAGAAAATCAGAGGTGCTCCATGAAACAAGTGCAGCCTAATTTCTGGCTCAGAACTGGAATAACGTATTTAATACTTTATAAATATTTCTCAGCAAATGAAAGGTTTTGTAGAGCATAAAAAATTGATGGTGCATCAGCTGCCTTAAAGATGCATCTCCTTTCTTCTGTGCATTTCAAGCAGCCTGTCATGGCCTGTGACTGGTTTATTATGGCCCTCTCATTCCTGAGCAGTCATTACAACCCCCCTGCCTTTGGAGTGAATGCATTGCTGGTGCTTGCTGGGTGATGGCTGTTTTACTCTGTAAATAGACTATAAATTATGGATGGGGAATTTATGAATTAATCTATAGCCTGGAGCTCATAAATATTGTACAGCACCTTGCAGCCTCCTCACCACTTGCTGGGGGAGATCTTTAAGTGCAAGGCTTTCATGCTGTTCTCTTGTATCAGCAAGAAGTGGGTTTGATTTTCTGCAGCACTATTTTTGTTCCATCTTTCAGGACTGCACCGTGCAGGAGCAGAGCAAAATTGTCAAGTGTGTGTCTAAGGGAGCAGAGGATGTGTCTGGCTTCACCTCTCTGCTTTGGAAGGGAGAGAAATCAGGAGGTTCAAACCTGTGGAGCTATTTTTTGTTCATTTCACCTGGGTCCTCTGAATAATACACATCTTTCCCCAGGCAGCTAATTAAGGGCTGAGATTAATGGGGTAGCAGATTGTGGCCACAGGTGAAGAACTCAGGAACTAGCTGTTAAAACACTCCCCACCTCTGCTGAGTGCAGCATCCAAATCCTTCTCCTCACTGTTGAGCAGTCTTGGCTGCAGGGGTGGACACTCCAGGGAGGATCTGTCCAACAATCCCAGTGTTGAGCCTCTGCTTCAATTAGTGTTCTCTCCAGTTCATTGGGATAAAATGGTTGTAGACTGGACCCTTCTAGGAAGTGACTGAGGAGAAATGAGTGCTCTCCAGGAGAAATCTCCATGCACCACCCCAGCCTATGGCTGTGTGTGGGGTTGGGTGTGCAGAGGGGCACTGGAAGGGTCTGGCACACCCCTGACTGCCTCACACAGTTCTCCAACGTGGACAGAGGCAAATCTTAGTAATCCCAGGATCCCAGCATGCTGAGGGTGGGAAGGGACCTCTGGGCATCACCTGGTGCCACCCCCTGCTCCATCCAGGGCACCCAGAGCAGGGCCCAGCAGGGCAGTGTCCAGGGGGGTTGGGATCTCCAGAGGAGACTCCACAGCCTCTCTGAGCAGCCTGGGCCAGGCTCTGACCCCCTCACACCAAACAACTTTATCCTCCTGGGTTCCAGTTGGTGCCCCTGTGTTGTGTCTGGGCACTGCTGAGTGAGTCTGGCCTTGGGGGAGCCCTTTAACTCTTGCTCAGCTCCCCTTTCCTCAGCACAGAGATGCTCCAGTCCAGTTGTTATCTTTGCAGCCTTATATATGCCATTAATTTTTGATGCTTTGAGTGATTCTGGTTTGGTTCTTGTGATTTTAGCTTTCCCTCTTTGCAGGCTGCAGCCTGGTAGCAGTGACTGTATACTCAAGTCCATCTAATTCCAGTATGGAATTTCTTGCCCATGCAGCATGGTGGTTTTGTCTGGTAGATGGCAGAATCTTTTCACTGGGGACTTGTTTCAAGCAAGCTCCTCATTCTGCACTAATGCCTTGAATAGAGTGATTGTTCTTCATATTCTCCTCAGCTCCAGCTGGAAAATGGATCTTTAAGTAGTGCTTTTCTCAGCGTGGTGAATTAACCATTAGTGCATAATGGAGGAAAATGCTCCTTGAAATACAGGGATTTAATTTTCCTCTTTCTGGCCGTTAAGCAGGAGAAGAAAGTGGAGAAGGCAGATTTTGTGCCTCCAGGATGGATCTGTTCTGTTCAAGATGATGGCTTTGGGTGGGACCTAAGCCTATTGTCAGGAGCCCTTTGTAATCTGGCTGTGCAAATAAACCACGATGTGCCTTTGTGAGATGTGCACCAGGGCTGGAATAAACTTTTCTAGAAGCACAAGTGAGGCAAATTCCTCTCTTCTGCCTTCAGCTTGCTAAACAAATCCTTTGCTTGTTTGCAGAACAAGTAAATTTGCCTCCAGCCTGTCTGTGTGCTAAGGAAATAATCACCACTTCTGGGGGGGGTTTGTCTTCACTGTGCAATTCTCCAGGTGCCAGCTTTTTTCAGATAATTGGGAACTTCTGATACCTTAATTTCTCCAGTCTTCCTGTTGATGTATCCTGAAATGCTAGTGCCTGTCACAAGTTCTGCAAGGGACTGGTTTAATCACCAGTGAAAAGTGGTAAAAAAGGACAAATTGGTGTTTGTTTCACCTGGAATTGGGAGGAGGGGCTGGGAGAATCCCAGGCTGATTTTTTTCCCCTCTAAATCAAGGAACTGTGGGGGAAGGATGGCTGGATAAAAGCACAATCTCAAGCTAACCCACATTTCCCCTTGAATTCCTTCAGTGGAGCCTTAAACAGCATTTCCAACCTACACCATTGCAGCTTTTATTTTTTTTTTTTCACTTTAAATAAATACTCTAAAAATTGAATGTCTCCTGAGAGAGTAAAACCCAGCAGTTCATTTTCAAATACCACGTTAGCTTCTAGTGCTCAGCCTCACAGTGATTCTAATTGAACTGTGGCTGGTTCCCAGCAGCCAGAGCTGCTGACTCCACGGCTGGAGGCTGAAGGGGTAGAGCAGAAGCTGGAGATCAGACAGAGCATGAGCCTGGAGGTCTGCCTTCTTCCCCTCTTAGGAAAAGGCAGGGGATTAAAAGGCTCCAAACATAGTGCATGAGGGTTTATCCCCTGGGATGGGCACCCCCAGCCTTGGCCAGCAGCCACCATCGTGTGTGGGGAGGTCTGGGCTGTGAGGAAAAACACCTGCTCAGCCCTGGATCAGTGTTTGATGAGTCTCAAAGCATGCTGAGTCAAGGAAGAGGGGGAAAAAAAAGAGATTAACTTCTCAGTTTGCTATTGATAAAACGCTGCACTTCTGTTTTATTTCATTGTTCCTACAGTGAGGGTCCAGAGCTGCCCCTGAAACAGCAGTGCCAGCACCAAGAGCCAGCTCAGTGGCACAGAGCCCCTCTGCAGAGGAAGGATGGTAGCTCTGCTGTTTCCACCCTGATTTTATTGGCATCTTCATGAGATCTTAGAGGAGAAGCCTTTCTGCAGTCCAGAAAGGGAATAAACAGCTCACTCTGGTTCCCTGCTCCTGGTGGGCTCTGCTTCCCAGAGCTTGGAACTAAAATCCAGCTGCCTGCTGAGTGGGTATGAGGTGGGAAAATAGCAACAGGGTGCTCTCAGGGTCTTCCCTGCCCCTGGAGTGAAGCAGAGGCAGCACTAAACCCCAGTGAAATGGTGTTTGGATTGGTGTCCCAGCATTGTCTGGAGCTGCAAGGGTGGGTTCAGGCTGGTTTCTCATTCAGCACAGAGCAAGGGACAGATGTTTTTATCAAACTGTGCCATTCTGGTGTTAATGAATCATCCTTGTAACTCTGTTATTTCATTAAATGCCACTTAGGCTTTTCCTAACAACAATGCCACCAATAATTGGAAAAGAGAGTCTTCTTTTCAGGGAGTGGGAAGGAGAGGTTGTGCAGCTGCTGGGCTGCTGTTAAATCAGAGGGAACTGCTGTGTGGGTGGGGGATTGTAGGCTGGGGGTCTCTGTTTATGGAGCAAACATCACCCCTGAGGCATCCAGGGTCCCATCCACATCCCCAGGGTCTCTTCTGGGGAGAGAAGCCTCACTCATCACTTCACCTCCAGCCTCCCTGCTCTGTGCTGTGCTGCTGTCTGCAGCTGAGAAAGGAAAAGCTGAAGGTGGCAGACAGAGGAACCAAAGCATATGGTATCTCCCAGAAAATACTATTTAGGGCAGTGTGAAAGAGCTAGAACAGAGTTATCCTCAGGTTCCAGTCATTGTCTGTGCTGAAAGTGCTATAAAAACCTTCTACACAAACCTTCCCTCACCGAGGGATGGGAAATCCAAGCTGACGACACAGGAATTTCTTCAAATATTTGGGTATTTTTAAGGAATTTCTTCAAATATTTGGGTATTTTTAAGGAATTTCTTCAAATATCTGGGTATTTTTATATATGATTTGCACATGCAAGTGGCTTCTTGAATAGCAAAGCATGGGCTGGGAGGATTTTTTGTCTCACCCACTTGCTGGGCAGCAGTGAAACTGAAGATGCCACTTGTGTTTATTTAGTTAGCAGTGTGTCCTGCTTAGATTTTCTCTCTGCTGATTCAAGAGCAAGTGCCAGAGGAACTTCTCAGCTTCATTAACTACACTTGGAACCTTCTAGAATACCTGGTTCTGCCTCATTTTAGTGGCTCAACCAGAGTGTGGTTTCTGAGCAGTCATAATTAACTGGAAACCTTGTCATCTTTGATCCACATCCCAATCTGTTTTAATTTGCAATCAGATTTTTGATCCAAAAAGTTATTTTCTGCCCTGGCTTTTTAATTAAATGTACTTCTTTTCACTGCTTTTTGCTGGGCTGCTGTGAGCTGGAGGAACATTAAACCTCCAGTCTCCAGCCTGACATTCAACCTTTACTTATCTCATGCTAATTCCATCAGCTTGAGCAAAATTATCTGATTTTCCCCCGTGCTGATGGACGTCAAATATTTTCTGGGGTTTTTTTGTTAAAGGGAATGGGGAGGAAGACTAAAAAAACTGATGACCTTCAGTTAGCTGTATCCTGCTAAATTTGATATTGAAATGATTCATCTGTGCCACAGGATTTCACTTGCTCTGGATGTGAAAAAACGGCCACTGTTGAATTTATTTCCACAATATCAAAGCAAGTTGAAGAGATAAAGTAGAACTGAGGTTGTAGTTGAGGCCTGGGGGTATTTCAGTGAAAGCATCTCTGCTTTCCTGCTTCTTTTCTGTATGTGTGAATACATAGAGAGGGATGGAATGGCCACAGAGAGCTGATGCATCTTCCCAGTGCAATTCCCTGCTCTGCTGGGGAGGTTTTTCCCCCTTTATGACTGTGGGGAACTAGAAGGGAAAAGCCAAGGAGCAGAAATTCCACATTTCCAGCTGCTCAGCTGCTGTTTTGTGGGTCAGACTCAAAGATTCTGCACTATGCAAAAAGAAAATGGGATGAAGGCAGAAATCCAACTTGTTTGCAGCTGCATCTGTGTAAAGCAATTGACTTGCAAGTGGAATTTCCTCACCCAACATCTGCAGCATCCAGTTTATTATTTGTTATTTCTTTGTATGGGAAGGAGATGAGCACCAACCTCTATCAGCTGGAGAGATTAAACCCTTTCAGGATGTAATATTTCATACTGATGAACGTTTCTGAGAGCCCCCAGTTCCACAGGGATGTTTTTCTTGCTGCTGGGATCACTCAGGATTTCTACAGGGTTATTCCTGACTTTAAAATGTCTGGAAAAATCGAGGCCAACATATGCTGGGATTTGCATTATGTTTTTCTCTGCGTGGATTATTGTTTCACTACACTAAGAAAATAATATCTAAATCCTGCTCTTTCTGCAGAGCAGTGTCCAGAAGAGCTCTGCTGCAGATGGGCAGCAAGGGATGGGGTGAAATCCCCAAGTCCCCATGGATTTTGCTGCTGTATTAAAACAATTTAACAAGAATCCCTTTTTTTTCCCCAAGATTAATCTCCACTCATCTTCAAACAGGGCTTGAAAGGGAGATAATCCCATCCATGCCATGGACCCTGGAGTGCAGTGGGACCATCACAGAGCCTCAGGTGGAGCTGCAGGAGCAGGACGTGCTTGGTTGGGCTGAAGGAGGATCTCCTGGCTCTGCAGGTTGGTTTTTGCTCTGTGGCAGGTCACTCCTGCTGAGTTTTCATCAACACAATTCCCTGCCTTCAGGCCACAATGTCCCAGTGACTTGCCAGCACCTTTCCAGTGGCTTTTGAAACTCAGGCTCTTGCCTTAGCTTTGCTTTCACTCCTCCTCCTGTCTCCTCTTTCCTTTCCCTGCTTTGGGGGGGGTGTGAACTGGTTTATTTTACTGGGCTGTGCTTCACTTCTCAGTAACTGCCTGGATTTTTCCTCCCAGTAAATCAGAAACCATGCCAGGATTGATTGATTATTTTACTATTGTATTACTATTTTTAGGGTAACAATATTAAACATATTGGTTGCATATTCCACTGTATCATTGGTGCCTGTGCCAAGCTTAACTTGGGTGCACTCATGTAGTGCATTTTCCTTTAGCATAACCCAACATATTTATCTTTTACATCCCTTCAAAGTGTTTGCCCCACACATAGGTGTCCTGCTCACCCTCTCTTTCTGTGGCAGCCACACAGGCTCCCAGGACTGGAGCAGCAAAGCCACAGATCTTCCCCCAAGTCTGGGAAGCTTTTGAATGCTTCCCTTTCCTTACCCTAAACCCACAAAGGCTCATTAAATGCAAACTAACCTTCAGAGGCAGCAAGGGAGTGTGTCAGGCATCCCAAACTCCTCCAGTTGGAGGCTAAATCCTCCCAATGATTACAGCCCATGCTCCTCAGTTTGACTCCCAATTACTGCCCCCAAAAAAATCTATTTATAGGCTGGTTGCTCCCAATCAAGGGAAAGATGAAACGTCAGGAAATGTGAAGGGTGGAGGACAAGGGTTGAGATACCCTGATAATTAGTGCCTGCAGGGAAAGCAACTCTCTTTGCAGGGTATTCTCATTCAGTCAAGTGCATTGCAGCAAATCCATGTGCCATCCACTGCTGGCAACTACAAAGCAGAAGCAAATGTCATTTTGTGGTGGCTTTTTTGTAGTTGTTATTTGGTTTTTTTTTTTAGAAAGCAAGGCTCTGCAAAGATTGTCCCACATAAGTTCAGGCTCTCACTGCACTGCAGGTCTTGTCAGGGTAGCACAGGTTTGGTGTCTTAGAGGATGCTCAAGTAGTTACCACAAGCTTAACTGGGGAAAAAAACCACTCCAGCACTAGGATTCTACAGCTAAAAACAGCCAGAATAAGGAAGTGCAATTGCTTACAGACCAAAACCAGTGCTGAGCTTCATGAACACAGTGTGGTTTATATTCTGCACAGCTTGGGGTGTAGGAGACACTGTAGTGAGGGGTGTTTGGCTGGAGAAAAAAGGGAAAATCACCCTGCTGATCATATCATCTGCATAATATATTATATTATGAATACTCCTTTGTATTTGCTGCCCTTCTGTGGGTCTGTCTCAGCACCAGCAGTCTTTCCTGTATCTGTGGCCAAGGCATGGGGAAGGTCTGTGCCATCTGCTCACACTCACCTCACTTACAGTCACTCTCTTATTTCCAGCTAATCAGTACTTGGAGTCACTTGAAGTCTGGAGACAGTTGAGCAGAACATTAATTTACAGGATTCCACCTAGTTCATGGTCCTGAAAACATTTTCCCTCTACCAACCCCCCCCAGCCAAGATGAAATAAGAACACATCTTGGAGCTAAGCAGGTCCCAGTCCCAATTTGCATCCAGTCCAAAGTTTCACTGAGATGCTCAAAGCTGACTGAGGGCAGATAGCAAATGTGTCAGGTTGACTGCAGAGAGCAGCAGGGTTTGATTGTCCTGTCTCAGGAGCTGCTTCTCTGAGTTCAAAATATGTCTGGATGGGGCTGGGGGAAGCCAGGGAAAAAGAGGGGGGAGGTTTGTGCTGGGCAGGGCTGGGTGGGAATGCTGCAGTCAGCTGCTGGGCTGCTCCCCTGGGGCCAAGCACTGCCCAAGCACAGGGTGTAGCAATGCAGGAGACCAACAGAATCCATGGGATGGGTGGAAGGAACCTTTAGAGGTCACCCAGTGCCACCCCCCTGCAGGGAGCAGGGACATTACACCCAGAGCAGGGTGCTCAGAGCCCCCCCAACCTCCCCTGGGGTGGTGCCAGGGCTGGGGCAGCCACCACCTCTCTGGGCACCCTGTTCCAGGCTCTGCCACCCTCACAGTGAAGAATTTCTTCCTGATTCCTGACCTAACCCCACCCTCTTCCAGTTGGCAGCATGTTCCCAGGAATTTTTAAGTAGGATTTTTCCATTCAAATCATTTTTCCTGTTTTCCAATCACCTGCACCACAAAAACACCCCCAGTTCTTGGCATTGGAGGAGAGCTGGGGGTTTAGCATCCCACAGCAGGGGTTGGGGGGGTGTTGAACTGCTCCTGGTGCTGCTGTGACAGTTCTAATGACAGCAGCTAATTGTTCACTGAGGCTCTTCCCAGGGGAGGCTGCCAGGAGATGGATAATTGGAGCTACTGGAACAACTGGGGAACTTTTATGTGGTTTTCTATTTGTTGGAAAGAGAAGAGCTGTGTCGTGGCTTCAAGTGCCCTAAAAGCAGAAGAGCAGCAACTCTGGGTCCTGTCCACCCCTGCACGACCTCATGGGAGTTTCTCAGAGGTGGCAGTGGCAATTTGGTGTAAACTGCACTGCTAATTTGATGCTAATTTGGTGTGTTAGTGCCTGTGACAGCCCTGGTTGCACAGAGGGAGAGCCAAAAGCAGAGTGATTTTTCTGTTGTCAGGGAGCAGGGAGAGCTGGAGCATCTCTGGAGAGCCCGAGAGGGGAGCTGAGCAAGACAAAGGGCCCTGGGGGCAAGAGGATGGGGACAAACTCATCCCTGGTGCCAGGGACAGCACCAGGGGCACCAACTGGCACCCAGGAGGAGAAAGTTGTTTGGTGTGAGGGTGCCAGAGCCTGGCCCAGGCTGCCCAGAGAGGCTGTGGAGTCTCCTCTGGAGAGATCCCAACCCCCTGGACACTGCTCTGCTGGGCCCTGCTGTGAGTGCAGACCCCTCTGGGAAGTTTTCCTTGGGGATCCATCACAATCAGGCTGCAGCAGCTTCAGGCCTCAGTCAGCTGAAGAATCTGCCTGTGGGGTAAAATCCCAGTTCAGGCTGTTTCTGCCACTTTCCTGATGCTGGTCCAGCAGGAATTTGTGTGCATCATTTCTAGTTAGGGTGTTTTATACTTGGAAAGGGATGAAAATGTGTGGAATTGATGGTGCAGGGAGATGTCTTGTAAACAGTGTCATGAAGCTTTACAGCTGCCCTCAGCTGGGGGTCACCCATCGTGTCTCTCCAGGAGATAATTGCTGATGTGATTCTCAGTTAAATAAGATCCTGTCCATTCTGAGCCTCAGTTCCAGCAGAGGCTCGTTTTTGTTCCCTGTTTTCCTGTGTAACTGTAATGGATTCTGCTCATAAAAAGTCATTTTATTCCTGGGGCACTGAAGCTGAACGCTGTTGATACGTCCCAGCTCTGAAATGCCAGCTCCATCCCCAGCATTCCATTTTGGGCTGGTTTTCAGCTGTTATTAATAGGAAATCTGAGACAAATACTGCCCACAAGGCTTGTCTGGAAGCAGCAATATGCTTCTGAATCGTATGAGATAATGAATATACACACTGATTAATATATAAATCAAATAAGGAGATGGGCTGCATGGACACCCTGTGTCTCAGGGTGTGGAGGGCTTCCCTGCTGCAGAGGTTTAGCTGAAAGCAGAGCTCTTTGTGGCTCCTCTCTCAGGATGCAGTCCCCACACAAGGAAAAGAGCCAGCTGAGTGAGTGCAGGGATGTGTTGGGGCTGCCACTGTCCCAGCCTGACAGAGGTGGGCAGCCACTTCAGCTGGGTTTGTCACTGTGAATTTAGATTGAGAACAGTCTGAACCATGGGACAAACTTGATATTGCAATTGGGATTTATTACTCACGGGCATGAAATAAATCAATCCCTGGAGCTGCTGCAGCAAGGACAGCAGCATTTGTCTGCCACACGTGCTTTCTACTTCAGCTTTGGTCTGAAAAGTACTTAAAGTAGTATTTAGAGTTTCTTTAGGCCTTGCTTGGTAGCACTTACTTGAACCTAGTGTAGCAGCCTTTCCCAAGGGCTCTGGGATTTTCAGGTTTTATCAGGCTGCCTGGGAATGTTGCTGTGTTACTGATTCCCTCCCATATTAATCCAGCTGGAAATTGTCACTATTTTTTGCCCTAAGAAGATGCAGCTTTGCTCCCTAATAGCAGCTGGACTCCCCTCTTCTGATCCACACCCAGGCCATGTGTGTTGTGTGCTTGGAAGCCCCTTTTTCTGCTGACTGGAGGGGTTGTTTTTGCCACGAGGGTACCATGATTCTTCCCTGGCAGGACTGGAGGTGGTTCATACCATCAGCTCCTGCCCTTCATCCATCAACCAGCTCTTCCAATCAAAGGGTAAGAAACCTGTTTAGCTCCGTGGAGCTGGAGTAAATCAGGGACACAGATGCACTTGCTGAAGATTGAGAGGCTGGAGGTTTGCCAGATGTCACCTTCTGGATGAATTGTTGAGGATTTATTTGCCCTTCTGTTTCTTGACAGCTATTGCCTTCACTCGTGGCAGAGCTTGCAACAACCACACACAACTCTTGGAACAAGGTTAAGATGAATGGTCTGATGTTCCCCCTACTCAGAGCATGAAGGGATAAGACAATGAAGATGCTCTTCTCTCAGAGAAACTGAAACCTTGGAGGTGTTTGCTCTCCTCTTCAAGAGATGAATGGAGATGGTTTCCAGAAGAGCCCAGGGTCTGGATCAGCTCATGCTCTGAAAACTCCAGATGGTTGAGCTTCAGAAGGACAAGAAGCTCAGCTGCTTGCCTCAGGGGTCATGCAAAAGTCCATGCAGCAGAAGAAAGTCAAGAATAATACCATTTATTCAGTGGCCTCTGCCACCCAGTGCTGATAGTTTCTGTGCAGAATCCACTGTACAGAGAAGAAAACTTGATTTAAATACTATTCTTGTTTTGCATGAGATTTGAATGATTCACTAGCTTTTTGCCACAGGCAGAACACTCCAGGTGTGTATTTTATCTGCAGTGCTGGTGATTTGACCTGTGCTATTTAGGCTGCTGTTTGTCCACGTGCCTGCCCAGCAGTCAAATGTGTTATGGGGCAACAACCAGAATTAGGCAATGCCATCAAACATTTGTTCACACAGCTGTGGCTGAGCCATTCAGAACAGCATTCCAGAATTGCTTTGCTCAGAATAGGAATTTTTATTGTGAGTACATTAACAAAATAGGATCTTGGCACTGATCAGTTACAGATAATGTCCTCATTTAGCTTTTTGTTGCCACTTGATAGCCAGAGATCAGCTTAAACCTTGACAAAAGGATAAATAGGCAGTGGTTCATCTCAGGAGAAAGAAAGTTTCCTTAAAATTTTGTGAAGGAGAGGAGAACAGGAAAGGACTGGAAAAAAAATAATGTGCATGGGTTGTATTGTCTCTTTTGGGTACATTTTCTGCAGCTTTTTTCCTCTCTCTTGCCTGTCAGGGCAGATTCTCAAAGACAGGCTGCAGAGATGAACTGTTCCCTGCAGGAGCTCTGCAGCTCTGGCTGCCTTTGGGAAGCCAAGGATCTGAGGTGTGCAGGTTCACATGGAAAGGAGAGTGAATCAGCAGGGAAAACAAACCCACTGAAAACTCTGCCCAGGGGGGATTCCAAACTGGTCCAAAGGTGTCCAGACTCCATTGGAATGTAACTGAAGAGGGAGCATAACTCTCCCTGCTGAGCTCCTTGTGTTGGCAACACTGAGCAGTTAGAGTTCCACTCCAGCCTCGAGATGAAGGAGCTTGGGAGCCAAGGCAACACGAGTGCCATGTGATGTGTGACAGCAAAACCTGACACCAGGGGAGGGTGGGGAACAGAACAATAGCTGCTAACGACATCGTTTCCACAAAAGCCATTTCCATCTGCTGTTCAGGGACTTGGCAAACAGCCTGCAGTAGCTGCTGCTGTTGAAGAAGCTCATTGCAAGTGCTGCTCAGCAAGGCACTCAAACATCTGCACCTTCCTCTCATTGGTCTCCAGAATCTGTTGAGGTCCAGCCCAGAAAGTTGCTGTGTCTGCTGTTTGTGCTCCTCTCTTCAGCACAGGAGGAGGAGCAGGGGAGGAACAGCTGCACTCTCACCCCCAGCACTGCTCCAGAGCTGGATGACACCAGGCTCTGCAGATGCTCACACTGCCATTGCCCTCCTTCCTCGGGCACTTGGAGCAGCAAATGTTAGCCTAGGGTTTCATCAGCAGTTGCTAAGTGTGTGCCCTGGATAAGGCAGTGACCAGCTGCCACCTTTGTCCTCAGGAGTCCCAGACCTGGAAGAGCACAGAGGAGGTCAGGAGAGGGGGAGGTTTTGCCTGAATTGGAAGAGGATTGGGTTAGAGATCAGTTAAACCACCCACAGTCCCCAGTGGGATGCACCCGTGAGGGATCAGGGAGCTGCTGGAAGTCACTGCTGGCCCACTCCCCATAATCTTTGGATAGGCCTGGAGAACAGGAGAGGTGCCTGAGGACTAGAGGATTCACAGATACTAGGGGTTGGAAGGGAGCTAGAAGATCATCTACTCCAACCCCCCTGCCAGAGCAGGATCACCTAGACCAAGTCACCCAGGAACAGATCCAGGTGGGGCTGGAATGTCTCC